>RJWJ010002705.1:0-49716 GCA_004363605.1 Indri indri
AGTAGACACATAGCTCAATGGAACAGAATAGAGAAGCCAGAAATAAAGCTATCTACCTACAACCAATTAATTTTTGACAAAGCAGACAAAACTTACACTGGGGAAAGGACATTTTATTTGATAAATGGTGCAGGAAAAATCAGATAGCCACATGCAGAAGAATGAAACTGGGTCTCTATTTCTCACCATATAAAAAAAATAACTCAAGATGGCTTGAAGACTTAAATGGAAGACTTGAAACCATATAAATTCTAGAAGAAAATCTAGAAAAAACTCTTCTGGACATTGGCCTAGGCAAAGAATTCATGACTAAGACCCAAAAAGAAAATGAAACAAAAATAAGTAAATAAATCGGACTTAATTAAACTAAAAATATCTGCACGGCAAAAGAAACAATCAACAGAGTAAACACATAATCTGAAGAATAGGAAAAATATTCACAAAATATACATCTGAAAAAGAACTAATATCTAGAATCTATAGGCAACTCAAACAAACCAGCAAGAAACAAAAACGGAAACAGAAACAAAAAAGCCCATTAAAAAGTGGGCAAAAGACATGAATGGATATTTTTCAAAAGAAGTGATGTAAATGGTCAACGAACATATGAAAAAATGCTCGTAATCAGTAATCATCAGGGAACTGTAAATTAAAACCACAAAGGGATACTACCTTACCCTAGTCAAAATGGCCATTACTGAAAAGTCAAAAAACAATAGATGTTGGTGCTGATGTGGTGAAAAGGAAATGTGTATACAATATCCATGGGAATATAAATTAGCATAGCCTCTATGGAAAACAGTATGGAGATTTCTCTAAGAACTAAAATTAGATTTACCATTTGATCCAGTAGATTTGCCCAGTCTTACTATTGGGTATCTACCTAAAGGAAAAGAAGCCATCATATCAAAAGACACCTGCACTCGTATGTTTATCACAGCACAATTCAGAACTGCAAAGATATGGAATCGACTTAAGTGCCCACGATCTGAGGAATGGATAAAGAATATGCGGTATATATACACCACAGAATACTACTCAGCCATGAAAAATGAAATAATGTCTTTTGCAGCAATTTGTATGGAACTGCAGGCCATTATCCTAAGTGAAGTAATGCAGGAATGGGAAACCAAATACTGCATGTTTTCACTTAGAAGGGAGGGCTCAGCTACAGGTAGGCAGGGGCATTCAGTTTGGTACAATGGACAGTGGAGACTCAGACATGGGGAGGACAGGAGGGGGACGAGGGAAGAAAATCTAGCTATTGGGTGAAACATACATTATACAGTGACAGGTACACTCAAAACCCAGATATCACCACTGTGCAATTCATCCATGTAACCAAAAACCACTTGTATCCCTAAATCTATTAAAATAAAAAGAGAAATTATAAAAAAAAAAGGAAAAAAAAAAGAAACGTGAATAGGAGAAATGCATATATTTTCCAGAATATCTACTTAAGTCTGAAATTGCATGTGGTATTATTCTTTAAAAAGAATGTAATCATAGTATTGAAGTTTATTTACCCACAGAGGTAGTTGCTAGGCCTTGGCAACATTACAAAAATTTTATAATAAGAAAAGTGCTTGATTTTGACTGAAGTATTTGTAAAAGACATTTGTCATAATATTAGCCACAAAATTCTCTTCCATGCTTCTTACTGAATTTCAATTTACTAAATTGGACCTAGTTGTAGAAGAGGAATTAAATCCTTCAAATATTCTTAATTTATTTTTAAAAACTACTTAATTGTCCTGTTGAAATCTTTAATGAGTTGTCCTTGATAAAATCTGGCACATTCATGGAAAAAATGGGCAGTCTATAACAGAAATGTCTAACAACAGGAATCATACTTAAACAGAATTGTGATCAAAATCATCGCAAAATAGGAAGATCAAAAATTGTAAGGTAAAGAGGGAGAGGGAAGGCATAGTATTGTGGAAACTGAAAAGATAATTCTCAGTAAATAGACCAGGTAATGAGGATCCTTCTGATAGTCAAAGGACACAGGGCCTTTTGACATTGCAGTTGCTGTCTATGTTAGTAGTTTCTTTCTGTTTTGTTAGAGATTAGGATTCAATAGCTTTATTTTTAGTATGGACATTTCTCCTTCCTCCCAGGCCATAGCTAGCATTTGTTTTCATATTAAGGTGAGCTATCCATGAAAAATTATCACTAGGAATTAAACGATTTCTTGGTCCAGGCCCTGACTAATAGAAAAGTTGAGTGGTATTTGCAATAGTGATGAAATTCATGAGTCCCTGTCATCCTCTATCATGCTACTTGAAAAGTGGCAGCCTAAGACTTAAAAACATGGTCTTTGACTCCAGATCCCAGTTCAATAAATCTAAGATTCTTTATTCTTTCTTACCTTGGCAGGAACACATCCTGCCTTTTACCTGCTGCCCCCCAGGTCCCCCATAATGCTTGCCACCAAGTGTGTACCCTATTATTGCTGCCACTACCTCTACCACACAGCAGGCCAATGGGCTAATAGTGGCCATTGCTTATCCACCACAATAAGAATATAGTTTTCACATTACGGATTGCAAGAATTTACTAATATTCCCCCAAAGGGCTTCCAGGTCTTTGGCTTACAATGGTCTTTTTTTGTTGTTGTCATTTTAGGCCTGGAATGGATTCCACATATTTAATGCCATGCAGTATCATTTCTGTCACCATTGACCCATGGCCTTACAATGGCACATAAGGCCCAATATCATCTGGACCCTATTTCTCTGATCTTATCTTTTACCTCCCTCTCTACGTTATCCTCCTCACAGCTACAGCTGACCTCCTTGCTCTGTCTTAAAAATAATTTCTTCGCCTGTTGTGTGGTCCTTCCAGATATCACTAGGCTCCCTCTCTTACTTCATTCTCTCTCCTTAATTGCCTTCTTATCAATATTACCTTCCCAGATCACCCAATATAAATTAGAAATTTGACACAGCACTGTATGTCCTGCTAATCCATCTTGTTTTATTCAATATCACTTATGATTATATAACATTATACATATTTATTTTATTTTTTAATTATCCATTTCTTATTTCTTCCCCAATAGAATGCAACAGGCTATGGGAGGGCAGAAACATCCTCTGTTTGCAACTACAAAACTGTAGCACCTGGTGCAGGAAGTGATAGGCATATCTCTGGGACTCAATAAACAGAGCAGGATAAATAAATAGTCATCTTCAGATAAGCCTCAAGCAACTTTTCTATGTTCTATGTTTCTATGTTGGGATGAGAATTGTTCAGAGATGTATCTCCATAAAGGTTGGTTATAATCTCCTTTTGTAAAAGGGTCAATATGTTATCTCAAGCATCAAATTTTCAAATGAAAATGACACTTGGAATCTAAAGACTGCATAAATCAATATCAAATGAACTCACATTTGCATTTCTGAATGTTTCAATAAGTATATGCACCCTAAACTCTCTTAATTCTATTGTTACCTACATCAACTGTAATCTAAAACATTTTTTTAAAATTGAAGCCTTGAGAATAAATAAAATATTATTTATTTAAAGTTTTAGTTTAAGTTTTCTATTTGGAAAATAACTGGTTTTTAGCATCAAAGTATATTTCACCACAAACAGTTTTTTTCTCTCATATTTTGGGATGTTAGGAAGCTCCACATATCTGCTTTTGTTGAGAAAACCAACATTGGCTGTCACTGAGTTTACTTCTAATATTTTTCTTTTTAGATTGGAATGAACAAAGGGGAGTAAAATAAATGTGTAAAGGAAGTTCTTGAGAAAAATAAAGGGAATTTCAGTTCCTCACACCCAAAAATATTTTTCAAGATGTCTGCATCTTGGGAACAATTCTATATGCTGCCAGAAATTTCCTGGTAGAAACACTTTCACCCGAGTTAGAGAAAGCTTGACATTTAACTTTTAGGCAAATCTGGATTTGCCTCAGGGGATTTTCAGAGTTAGATTTTTTCTGGGATACACTTGAGTATTACATTTAAACTAACTGTTTAGAAGACTCTTTATCGTGTCATTTAAATTCATTGTGTTTTGTTGTTATCAAAGTAAACATAAGGAAAGAACATAGACAAATGCCCCCTTGGGGCCAGAGGATGAAGCTCAGGTTAGTATGTATGTCCAAAATGGAAATGTTCTAAATGCAATCTCTCCTATCCCTCATTTAGCTCTGAGGACCTGTCATCTATAGCAAGTGACAGCGTTCCAGTGTAATCACTTGGAGATTGATTAACCATTTAAGGTTCTATGGTTAAAAGGAAAAGATCTACTAAAGGTAATGTAGAACAGGACAATGTTTGGGGACCTTGACCTTTTGTTTCTAAGAAATGCTGCTGTCATATTTCTGTAGGAGACAGCATCTGGTATGCAAGATAAAATGTTTTCTGTAATGTGTCTCAACCCCAAAGAACCAGCTGATGAGAAGCCGGGATGTTTGTATGACAAGCTTAGGTATTTGCTTGCCTCTGGGAAAATTAAATTGTCATTGTTCCAAGGGTACACAGAGAATATCCATTAGCAATTGATGTCAGTACGTATATATAGAATTTGAATGGGCTCTTTGTGCAAGTCAAAATTGGTTATGTGGAAAGAAATAGAGATCAATTATACCCTTGGAACCTAAATTTTAAAATAAATATCAAGGCAAAACCACGAAAGAGAAGATACTTAGTTCTTATCTATTTCCACCCTTAAAGCACCGATGCACCAAATATCTTTTCTGATACAAGAAAAATGATTATATTATTCACAGAGAGGTTGTAAAATATAACTCAGATTTTTAATTGTGAAAATGTTCTGAATTTTTAAGAGTTACTGACAATGCTAATCCAAGTCTGTATAACAGTAATAGTTTTAAAGAACCGATCACAACATGAAGTTGAATTCAGTGCATTATATAAAGGATTTCTTGTTAGCAATGTCTTGAGAAATACATATGTTTATCTGGACCATGATATTTGTTAATTATCACTTCCAGACTCCTATGTTCACAATGATGACAGGCTGTTTCACCTATTCCCTCTTTTGAGTTGGTTTACTGGAATTAATCTTTCATGTCTATGCAGATGGGGATGGTGGAGATTGAAAACAGGCATGATTACTATTAACAAAAGTGAAAGTTTAATGGTCAAAGAGATCAAATAGCATGGGCTGGAAAGTGTTTGTATAAATTTCTTTTAAAAACCTTCAAAAAGCTGATATTTTTATAATTGCATCTTTTATGTCAGTTGGAAGGGTGATATAATGACTGTTAGAGGAATAACAATGTTGATTTTGAAATAATCATATGCTAGATAGTATTATGGCACATAGGAAATTTGGATATATTTTCTCGTTTGTTCTTCACAATTACCCTTTTGAATATGCAATAGTATTTCTCTTTCACAAAAGAGAAACTAGAACTGAGTATCTTCAATATTTATGTTAATATATAATATAGCAGTGATTTAAACTCAATTTGTTTTAATCACTAAATCTTAGCTCTTTCTAGTATATTGTCATGCAGACTGGGCTGAATGTATGTGTGGATGCAAACACATATATATAGGCTCTCTATGTATTCTTTTATTATTTTTATATATTCCTATTCAAAGTTGATTAAAATATTTAAGTTTATCATAATTTGCTTAAAGTTTATTACAAATTTTCACATATACAACAATATACTTAATGCATTTTAGAGTAAAGAAAAAGATATAAATCATTATTTTTATCTTCAAGGTATTTGTCACATCTTTTAGCAGGTATAGATGAATAATGCTGAGGAAATAGTGCAAATATGTAGACCCATGTATGGTTTTGTTTGTTTGTTTTTTTTGTGTGTTTTTGAGATGGGTTGTCACTTTTTTGCCCAGGCTGGAGAGTAAATGACACATCTCAGCTCATTGCAACCTCGAATTCCTGGGCTCAAGAGATCTTCTTACCTCAGCTTTCTGAGTAGCTGGAACTACAAGTGTGTGCCACCATGCAAGCTATCTTACAAAAAAAAAAAAAAAATTGTAGAGATGGAGTCTCGCTATGTTGCCAAGGCTGTTCTTGAATATTTCAGCTCAAGAGATCTTCCCACCTTGGCCTCCCAAAGTGCTGGAATTATAGGCATGAGTCACCATGCTCAGTCACCTGTGTATGTTTAAATATTAAACTCTTTGGACTGGGAAAAGAACAGTACAAACACTGGGATGGAAGTGGCTATGGTTTGTGAGACAAAGTCAGCAAAGTAATGTGACAAAAACAAGGAACAGGTTGCAGAGTTGTAAGTGATTTGGTTTCCCAAGTCATAAAGGTTAAAGGAGTCATAATAAACACCAAGATCCTAAATCATCTTCATCTTTAACTGTGAATTTGGTAAGATTAGTTAATGAAGAGCTATAAGCAGTGATGTACTGGTAAATGTTTAAGAACCAGTTCATCAGAGAGGGGGGAACAAAAGTCCAGGTTTGTACCATTTGCTGATTTCTGTGGTATAAATGTCTTCAGCATGGCAAGTTTCAAGTTCCCAATTTTATGTCACCATATAAGGAAATAAGAATAAATACCCAAGTTTGCTGTTATCACACAGTTAGGGACAGCTCCACCACATCACGGCATAGGTAAAATGTAAAGAACAGGTGCTTGATTCGGCAAGTGCTGACCCTGAATTAAGAGAATGCCATGAAATATGATGCTTACAAATGGCCCTTGAATAAAGAGTCTAAAGACAGAGGGGCCAGTCTTGAGGTTATTGAAGTATGAGAAGTAGGTCAGAATTAGGATACAAGTGCTGGAAATAGAAACTAGATAGAAATGAATATTTTCTCCAAATGCTGTGTGAATGAAAGTTTAAAACTTGAACTCAACATCACAAGGAACTTGAAGAAATTACATAGATGTGTCTAAATGTGTTGCCAAACTGTAGTTTTCATTAAATGAAATATTTGACTAGTTAGAATTTTTTGAAATTACAATGTTTAATCAATATTAGACCTATTTCAAATTATACTAACCTGACATTTACTTAATTTTCTTTTGCTACACAGGGTTTTGAAGATACGATCATATAAATAAAAATATTCAGTTATTTCAGTGAAACAAAAATAATACATGCCTTCATTCCCGAATTGTTGTTTTATTTAATTTTTATTTCAGAATATTATGGGGGTACAAATGTTTTGGTTACATAAATTGCCTTTGCAACACCTGAGTCAGAGCTACAAGCATGCCCATCCCTCAGACAGCTCAAACTCCCCTGTTAGTTTTGGGTTTACCCATCCCCTCCTCCCCCCGCACCTGCCCAAAACCCACTGAATGTTACTTACATATGTGCACAGAAGTTTCGATCAATGAAATTACATGATAAAATGGAAACCCAACACAAAGAACCACAAAAACAATGCAGGAAATGAATGAAAAATTCACTAAAGAAATTGAATTATTAAAGAAAAATCAAACAGAACTTCTGGAAATGAAAAATTCATTGAAGGAGTTACAAAACACAGTGGAAAGCCTTAAGAATAGGTAATATCAGGCAGAAGAAAGCATCGCAGAGCTTGAAGACAACATCTCTGAATTAAACAAGTCAGTCAAAGAGATACAGCAGAGAAATAAGAGGAATGATTCATAGTCTACAAGAAATATGGGATTATGTAAAAAGCCCTAACATAAGAATCATAGTCATCCCTGAGGGTGAAGAAGAAAATACATAAGGGTTGGAAAACCTGTTTGAGGAAATCATGGAGGAAAATTTCCCTGGCCTTTTAGATATCCAGGTGCAAAAAGCTCAAAGGACTCCTAGGAGATTTATCACAAAGAGGAACACACCACAACACATAGTCATCAGACTGGCCAAAATAAACATGAAAGAGGCACTCGTACTAGCCATAAGGCAAAAGCAGCAGGTAACTTACAAAGGAAAACCCACCAGACTAACTGCAGACTTCTCAACTGAGACCTTACAAGACAGAAGGGATTGAGACCCCATTCTCAGTCTTCTCAAACAGAATAATGGCCACTCTACAATTTTGTACCCTGCAAAACTAAGTTTCATATATGAGGGGGAAATAAAGACTTCCTCAAGCAAGCAAGCACTGAGGGAGTTTGTCAAGAGAAGACCTGCCCTGCAGGAAGTACTCAGAACTGAATTATACACAGACCAGCACAGTAGACACCCACCAGTGTAAAATCACCCAAAAGTTAAAGGTCAAAGCCCAGATACCACAATGGCTCAAGAGATAAAACAAAGCAACAAAGTCCTACTCCACAGGATGTACAGAAATCCACCCCACTTATTGATTCTTTCAATAAATGTGAATGGCTTGAACCCCCCCCCCCAAAGAGACATAGGCTGGTCAAATGGATAAAAAAATACAAGCCAAGTATCTGCTGTCTCTGGGAAACACATCTAACCCATAAGGATACATTCGGACTCAAGGTGAAGAGATGGAAAACAATGTTCCATGCAAATGGAAATCAAAAGAAAGCTGATGTAGCAGTTGTCATATCGGATAACATAGTCTTCAACAAAAGTAATGAAAGACAAAGACTGTCATTATATAATGGTAAAGGGAACAACTAAGAAGACATAACAATTCTAAATATTTACACATCTAACACAGGTGCACCCAGATTCATAAAGCAAATCCTACTTGATCTAAATAAAATGATAAATAGCAGCACCATAATAGCCAGGGACTTCAATACCCCTCTGAAAGAACAGTATAGATCCTCCAAACAGAAAATAAACAAAGAAACAATGGGCTTAAACAGAGCTCTAAAACAAATGGGCCTAACAGGCATTTACAGAACATTCTACCTAAAAACCACTGAATATACATTATTCTCATTAGCTCATGGGACATTCTCTAAGATTGACCACATCCTAGGTCACAAAACCTGTCTCAAAAATGTTTTTAAAAATAGAAATTATACCATGCATCTTCTCAGACCACAGTGGAATAAAATTAGAAATCAACTCCAACAGAAACACTCATCTCTACACAAGGTCATGGAAACTAAACAACCTACTGCTGAATGATAGTCATGTCAAGGAGGAAATTAAGATGGAAATCAAAAGATTCTTTGAATTAAATGATGAAGGGGACAGAAGTCATAAAAAAAAAATCTGTGGAATACAGGTAAAGCAGTCCTGAGAGGAAAATTCATAGTCATAAAAATGCCTAAATCCAAAAGACAGAAAGATCACAAATCAACAGTCTAATGAATCATCTCAAGGAACTAGAAAAGGATGAGCAAACCAATCCCAAATTCATCAGAAGAAAAGAAATAACAAAGATCAGGGCAGAACTAAATAAAATTGATAATAAAAGAACTATCCAGAAGATTAGTGAAACAAAAAGTTCGTTCTTTGAAAAAGGTAAACAAAATTGACATGCCTCTCGCTAGATTAACTAGAAGCAGAAAAGAAAGGTCTCCAATAAGCTCAATCAGGAATGAAAAAGGAGAAATTACAACTGATACCATGGAAATACAAAATATCATCTATGAATACTACAAAAAAGTCTATGCATATAAACTTGAAAATGTGGAGGAAATGGACAAATTCTTAGAAACACACAGCTTCCCTAAGCTCAATCAGGAAGAAATAACTCCTGAACAAACCAATATCAAGTACTGAAATTGAAGCAGCAGTAAAAAATCTTCCAAAAAAAAATTTAAAAAGTCCCAGGCCAGAGGGTTTCACATCTGAATTTTACCAGACCTACAAAGAAGAACTGGTTCCTATCTTGCAGAAATTATTCCATAACATCAAGAAGGAAGGAATCCTCCCCAACATGTTTTATAAAGCCAACATGACCTTGACACCAAAACCAAGAAAGGATTCAACAAAAAGAAAACTGCAGACCAATATCTCTTATGAATATAGATGCAAAAATTCTCAGTAAAATCCTAGCAAACCAAATTCAGCTGCTCATCAAAAAAATAATCCATCAAGATTAAGTGGGCATCATCCCAGAGATGCAGGGATGGTTCAACAGATGCAAATCTATACATGTAATTCACCACATAAATAGAAGTAAAAACAAAGACCATATGATTCTCTCAATAGACACCAGAAAATGCATTTGACAAAATTCAGCACCCTTTTATGATAAGAATGCTTAACAAAATAGGCATACAGGGGACTTATCTAAAAATTAAAAGCCATATACAACAAACCCACAGCCAACATCACACTGAAGGGGGAAAAATTGAAAGCATTCCCACTTAGAACTGGAACCAGACAAGGCTGTTGCCCCCTATCACCACTTCTATTCAACACAGTGCTGGAAGTCCTAGCCAGAGCAATCAGACAAGAGAAGGAAATCAAGGGTATCCAAATGGGGGCAGAAAAGGTCAAACTATCGCTCTTTGCTGGTGATATGATCGTATATCTAGAAAACCCGAAAGAATCTGCCGACAGACTACTGGAACTAATAAATAAATTCAGCAAAATCTCAGGTTACAAAATCAATGTACACAAATCAGTAGCATTCATATACACCAACAACAGTCAAGTTGAAAACCAGGTCAAAGACTGATACTTTTCACAATAACAACAAAGAAAATGAAATACCTAGGAATATATTTAACTAAGGAGGTGAAAGACCTCTACAGGGAGAACTACGAAACACTGAGGAAGGAAATAGCAGAGGACATAAATATATGGAAAACCATACCATGTTCATGGATCGGCAGAATCAACATTGTTAAAATGTCCATTCTACCCAAAGTGATCTACAAATTCAATACAATCCCTATTAAAATACCAACATCATTTTTCGCAAATCTAGAAAGAATAATTCTACGCTTTGTATGGAACCAGAGAAGGCCCTATATAGCAAAAGCAATCTTAAGCAAAAAGAACAAATTGGGAGGCATCAATTTACCAGACTTCAAGCTATACTACAAGGCTATAGTAACCAAAACAGCATGGTGTACTGGCATAAGAACAGAGACATAGACCAATGGAACAGAGCAAAGAACCCAGATACAAAACCATCCTCATATTGCCATCTGACCTTTGACGAAGCAGACAAAAACATACACTGGGGAAAAGAATCCCTATTCAATAAATGGTGCTGGCAAAATTGGATAGCCACATGTAAAAGACTGAAATAGGGTCCACACCTCTCACCTCTCATAAAAATCAACACATGATGGATAACAGACTTAAACCTAATGCACGAAACCATAAGAATTCTAGAAGAAACTATTGGAAAAACTCTTATAGACAGTGGCCTAGGCAAAGAATCTATGAAGAAGATCCCAAAAGCAATCACAGCAACAACAAAAATAAATAAATGGGACCTGATCAAATTAAAAAGCTTCTGTACAGCCAAGGAAACAATCATTAAGAGCAAATAGACAACCTACAGAATGGGAGAAAATATTTGCATGCCATACATCCAACAAAAGGCTGATAACTAGAATCTATAAAGAACTCGGGCAAATCAGCAAGAAAAAAATAAAACAACCCCATTAAAAAGTGGGCAAAGGATATGAACAGAAACTTTTCAAAAGAAGATAGACTAATGGCCAACAAACCTATGAAAAAATTCTCAACATCTCTAATCATCAGGGAAATGCAAATCAAAACCGCAATGAGATATTACTTAACTCCAGTGAGAATGGCTTTTATCAAAAAGTCCCAAAACAACAAATGCTGGTGTGGATGCGGAGAGATAGGAACACTCATACACTGCTGGTGGGATTGCAAACTAGTACAACCTCTGTGGAAAGTAGTATGGAGATACCTCAAAGAACTAAAAGTAAAACTACCATTTAAAGATCCAGCAGTTCCACTACTGGTTATTTACCCAAAGCAAAAAAAGACATTCTATAAAAAAGATATCTGCACTCCAGTGTTTATATTAATAGCAGCACAATTCATAATTGCAAACGTGAAAACAACCCAAGTGCCCATCAATACATGAGTGGATTAATAAAATGTGGTATAGGTATACCATGGAGTACTTACTCAGCCATAAAAAAATGGGGAACTAATACCTCTTGTATTATCCTGGATGGAGGTGGAGCCCATTCTTTTAAGTGAAGTATCACAAGAATGGAAAAACAAATAGCACATGTACTCACCATTAAATTGGTACTAATCGATGAACACTTATGTGCACATATGGAAGTAACAGTCAATGGGGATTGGGCAGGTGGGAGGGGGGAGGAAGGGACGGGTAAATTCACACCTAATGGGTGTGGTGCACACTGTCTCGGGGATGGGCATGCTTGTAGCTTTGACTTGGGCAGTGCAAAGGCAATTTATGTGACCAAAGCGTTTGTACCCCTGTAATATTCTGAAATAAATAAAAAAGAAAGAAAAGGGATAAACAAGTAAACAGCATGTTTTTGTGGATGTACCATGTTTGATTCAAGAATTATTGACCTTCTGCCACATGCTGGGCACTATTCTGGGTCTAAGGACATAGTGATAGCATAACTTTGCTTTGGGGGGGCCAACCTTCTCTAAGATGGTGTGAAACTTTGGACTGGAGAGTGGAACCAAATGGGGAAGGACAGTGTCTGGAGTATGGCTGTCCACATGGCCTTCAGTGTGAGTTGTCAGTGTTTATGAGCTGCGTAAACCTCCCAGAGACACACACAGAGATGGGGAAGAGCTGGGAGCAACTGGCTGGAGCATGTGCTAGGACTCTGCCTCGTGTTGAAAAAAACGTAAGGACTGGAAATATTTTCAGCATTATTGTTGCTCTGGGATCTAAACCAAAAGTGTTACATCTGAGCACAGTGTGATAAACAGGGAGACCAACCTTCTAACAGAGATTCTTTCAGAATGAGCACATGATAAAAAGGGGAAGGCAAACAGGATGAAATGTATGTATTTCTCACATAACAGTGTTCAATATATGTGATATTGATTTTAGAAACAGCAAATAAACTAAACCTGTAAAAAATAAATAAATAAAATTGTGTTATTTAATTTCCGAATACTTGGGGATTTCCCAGTTATCTTTATGTAATTTTTTTCTAATTTAATTCTTTCGTGCTCAGAAAGCCTACTCTACAGTATTTCAATCTTCTTTTAAAAACTTATATTATTTCCATTTTCATAAAACCAGATTTATTTTATGGCCCTGTGTATGGCCCATCTTTATGTTCGTTTCTTGTACACTTGAAAAGAATGTATATTCTGCTGCTAATGTTGAGTATTCTACGAATGCTAATTACGTCAAGTTGGTTGCTAGAGTTGTGCTCTACGTTCCTACCTGATACTCAGTGTGTCTGTTCTATCAATTGCTGAAAGAGGAGTTTTGATGTTTCTAATTGTGGATTTATTTTTTCTTTCAGTTCTGTCGGTTTTTGCTTCATGTATTTTGAATATCTGCTATTGGGTACATGCACATTTAGAATTGTTATGTATTCTTGATGAATTTAAACCTTTATCATAAGGAGATGTTCCTCTTTATCCCTCGTAATAATCTTTGCTCCGACATATATTTGATATTGATATAGCCGTTCTGGTTTTCTTATGATTAGTGTTTAAATGGCATATCTTTTTCTATCCTTTTGTTTTTAACTTATCTGTTACATTCAAGGTTAATTCCTTCTAGACAGAATATAGTCAGATCTTGCTTATTAAATCTATGCTGACAACCTTTGCTTTTTATTTAGAGTGTTTGGACCATTTGTATTTAGCATTATTTATGTGTGAGCTTAAATCTACCATCTTGCTTTTTGTTTTCTGTTTATCACATCTGTTTTTTGTTTCTTTTCCCCTCTTTTCCTACTTTCTTTTGGATTAATCCAGTGTTTTATAGGATTCCATTTCATCTTCACTATTGGCTACTCCTTTATCCCTGTCCAGCATGGTTGCTGTAGGGTTTACCGTGTGCATCTTTAACATATCACAGCCTATCTTCAAATATGCCGCTTCTGTGTAACGTACGAAACTTACAATAGTGTACTTCCATTTGCCCGTTCTCTTCCTTTGTGCTGTCATCATATATTTTGCTTCTGAATGTGTTATAAACCCCACAATACATTTTGCTTTTAAAAGTCCATTATCTTTTTTCCTCACTGTATGTTTTATTGGCATTTACTTTGATAAGACAACTTGAGAGTATCTAATTTGTTTTTAAGGATATTTTACAAGTTGACTAGTATTTTATTTTATGGCAGATTTTTAAAAGTTGTGGCAAAATATACATAATGTAAAATTTACCATCTTAACCATTTTTAAGAGTACAGTTCAGTAGTGTAGAGTATATTCATATTGTTTTGAAAAAAGTCTATTATCTGTTATAGAAATTAAAATATAAGGAAGAAAATTCCTTTTATTATATACTCATATATTCTTTCTGGTACTTTTCCCTCTTTTGTGTAGATTATATTTTCTAATTTCAGATATTTTATTTCTCATCTTTATAATTTTATTATATTTGGTTCTTTTATATTTTCCATTTCTTTCCTTATTATGTTCATTTTTTTATTGCTTTGAGCATATGGAGCATATTCATGAAATAGCTTTTTAAATACTTTTTTCTGCTAATTCTATTCTCTCATATTTCTGAGCTTGTTTCTATTGACTCATTTTTCTTGAGGCTATGAGTCATTTGCTGGTTTTTCATATGTCTAGTAATTTTTTTTATCAGATGTCAGATATTGTGACTTTTATATTGCTGAATGCTGGTTCTTATATTCCTTTAAAGAGTGTTGAATTTTTTTCAAGCAAGTAATTAAGTTACTTGTAATCACCCTGACCCTTTTGAATCTTATTTTTAATCTCTTGGGTCTAGAGTAGCCTTTACCCTGGGACAAATTTAGCAATACTCCTCAGGTGTGTTTTCTACTGAATGTCCTCTGTATTCAATGAAGTCTCTCTACTGTAGCTAGCTGTAATTTAAACAATTCCCAGACCTGTGGAATTCTGGAACTGTTTGGCTTATACTTCCTGGTGATTCTTATTTTTCTAGAAGTTGTTCTTGGTCAGTCTTGTGGGATTTCATTCTGCATATGTACTATTGCTGTTTAGCCAGAGATTCAAGGAGCCCCTTTGTAGGTTTCTGAAGCTCTTCCTCTGTGTAGTCTTCTTCTTTGGGGTACTCTGCCCTGAAGATGCTAGTGTTACCACCCAACCAGGTTCACTGTGCATGGCCCAAGACGAAGGCAATACTGAGACAGCAAGTGTTGCAGCAGAGAAAGGGTTTAACATCGTAGGCGCGATGCAAGGAGATGGGAGGAATTTCTCAAATTCATCTCCCCCAAAATTTGGCAGAAAGGATTTTTAAAGACAGTTTGGTGGGCAAAAGGCTAGGCAATTGTGCCTGCTAATTGGCTGGGTTCAGGGCAGAACCATAGAGATAATAGACATTATAGACATAGACATCTTCTTAGGTGGGTCAGTTCTTGGGTGGGGGTCGCAATACCAGTTGAGTCAGTTCCTTGGTATGAGCCACTGGTGTGGGTGGGTCATCCATTCCACCAGAATGCAGGGCCTGGAAGATATCTCAATAACTAGCCTTAGGTTTCATAAGGGTGATGTTACTTCTGGGGAAAGTTGGGAATCTTTATCACTATCAGCTATGTGACTCCTCAGTAGCAATTATGGGAAAGCAAACAAGGGGACAGTGGCTGGTCATTATCATTATCATTATTTTTAGCTATGCCTGTATCTTTGCAGAGTTTTAGGCCCTTACCCCAGTTCTCACCTTGCACCCCTTTATTAATTTGTAAAGGGTGATTTCAATTACTCCCTGGGCTTTTATCTAACCTCATTCCTCAGGTGTGGGCAAATGAGAAGGGAAAGAGCATACCACCGATTTGGCTTCTTCTTGCTGACAAGGGGCATAGTTGGGGTTCAGCCCAGGGTAAGAGGAACGAAACCGTTTTGCAGTCATCTGCAAATAGTCACAGGTACTGGGTTTCGGACCTATAGTTTGCATTACAGGAACATTAGTACCCTCATTTAGAGCCTTAGCATAGTACTTAAAGTGAATGGTGGACTATAAAATAGATAGTGAGCCCTAGAATGAGGAGTGAGAGTCCTAACTTAAAGAGTCCCTATAGAGCTGATCTGAAGTTCTGGGGAATCCAAGTGAATATTCCCCAAAACCAATCAGGTGTGGGGTCACTGGTAGAGCCCTACTGTAGCCATACAGCTTGTTGGGAAATCTTTTCTATTCAGGTTACAATATCTCCTGAGGTATTTATATAGACGCAGCAGGTAGTGTTTAATACTACACAGACTCCCTCTTGTTTAGCCAACAGGAAGTCTAGTGCCAGCCAATTATCTAAGACTACCTGGGCTAGTGAGTTGAGGGACCTTTTTTGAGCCCTAAGGCTTTTTGCAGTTTCTTCCGTGATCAGTCCTGGAATTGCAGACAGGTTTCTAATCATGTCTCTGTTGGCATATACTCCATAACTAGGGACTAGTATTCCCTGCAAGTTTTGCCACGAGGCGTCCTGGTATCTCCTGGCAACCCCTCTTTTAAGTCTGTGGGGCAGAGGGTGGGCATCTTATTGTTAGAGAGGATAGTAAAAGGAGTTATAAAACGACCTAGCAGGCAAGAGCCTGCTATGTGCAAACTGTCTATACAAGGGTGGGCCCACCCCAGTGATGGAGGGTCTGACCCTATCCCACAGACAAATGTATATCCCAGGGGAGCACATGTCATGGCTCCGAGGGTGTATTCATTTATGGATTCATTCATAGGGAGTTTAACCAGCACAAAATCAAACCAAGCATCATAATATTCGCAAGCTTTCTAAAGTCTGTCTACATGGAATTTTAGGTGCCTTACCTGTTGGCATAAAGCCAACACCTCTTTAACCTGACTCCCTGGCCCATCCCAGTTACATCTGTCAGTCCAATAAGCTAGGGATCGAGGTGGTCCAGTGGACCACTGTTTTCTACTAATCTTGAGGAGTTGGGACAAGTCAAAACATGGGGTAGGGGTATGTTGATGGGTGATCAATTGAACTTGAAGAGTAGTTAAGGATAGAGGAAGATTTAAATAGGTGGTCATGTCAGGGACGTCTAAAAAGTCAGTAATAGGGGTCATGGATGGCAGATGTTTGTCTTGGTTGGATTTGGGGAGATGCTGGCAAATCCAACAATTAGACAGATTTCCCCCTGTTGCAATACTTTGGGGTAGTTTGACTACTGTGTTGTCAGGCCATTCTAGCCCTATGACGAAGGAGGGATAGAAGGGTGGCTAAAGTCACAACAGCAAAATATGGCATCCTTGAGAAGCCTAAGTGTTAGGAGTGTCTAAGCAAAGGTGAGCAGGGAACCGTTCTGGCATGGCACCGAATATCCCAGATGCAGATATTCCCAGTAATGATAATTAGGACAATGATAAAATAACCATGTGAACTACACATCTAGTAAAGATGGGTGTGGGTATCCCGCCGTTTCTCATAAAGCAACAGTGGCAAAGATCAAAAGGAACTACTTATCCAGGGTTTTTCTTGAAGAGGTATTTAAGGTCTGTTGGGGCTCCCTTGTCCACTCGTGAGAGCTCCATTTATCTCGTTGGTTTTTCTTGCCGGGCCAGGAATCAGGTGGGGCTGGCTTCATAAAGGGCAGCTTCACTTGGCACCTTGGCTTTCCTGACTTACCATCTCTTTCTCCTCAGCTCATCGAGACTGCAGGTTGTGTTTGGATTCCTGTGCCACAGTTTGGAAATTAATTCTAGGCAGAAAGCCTGGGTGATGATAGGGCTCGCCGCACTTATTTCCCTTTTATTAGGTGTCACAGTGTTGCACTACCTGTTTGCATTGTGTGAAAATAGTTGCTTTTGTCCGGTCTCCTAGTTGTTTATAACAGGAGTATAATTTTTGACCCTCTTATTCCCTCTTGGTCAGAAATATCATAGCTTTTGAATTCCCTGAAGTCTCCCCATAAAAATAGACAGGTTAAATAGGACTGCAAAACCAAAGACCCATGGATAACATCTACAACAAAACTAGATGACTGTGCATTCCTGTGACCCTCCACTATGACTGGATGGCACTAAGTCACTGACAGAGAGAAGACCTGTGTGATATCATCTGTGCAGGAAGAAACAGAGGAAGGCAGCTTCTGAGATCCTGACACTTTGAGATTACTAAGGGCGTGTCAGAAGGACTCAGGAGTCAACTTGCAAAGGTCCTCACTAGCCAAGGAGAGATAATTTAAGGATCAATAACTACAGTGGATTGAAACATGAAATTTAAATTTGTGAGTTTCAGATGATATTTAAAAACTCTTATCATCATCTTTGGAGGATACCAGGGAACCACCTCATTATTTTGAATGCTGGCAAACACAAGAAGTGAAGCAAGCATTTATGCTGCCTTTTCTATTTTTACCTAGAGTAATAAAATAGTTGGTGAGGCCAAGTTCTTCTCTCTAGATGTATTCCAGCTCATAAATGAAGAAAGAATGAAAAAAAAATATTGGGCTGGGTGTAGTTGCTCACACCTGTAATCCCAGCACTTTGGGAAGCTGAGGTGGCAGGATTGCTTGAGGCCAGTAATTCAAGACCCCATCGCTACAAAAAATAAAATAAATTAGCCCAGCATGGTGGCACACACCTGTAATCCTACCTACTCAAGGGGCTGAGGCAGGAGGATCACTTAAGCCTAGGAGTTTGAGGTTGCTGTGAGCTGTGATTACACCACTGCACTCCAGCCCAGGAGACAGAGCAAGACCCTGTGTCTTTAAAAAATAAAAAAAATTAAAATATCATTTTGCAACCCCTGATGAATTAATGAATTTGAGCAGCGATTATCAATGGCTGCTCACTGCACAAAAAAGGAAAAAAAGACATTGTACCTCCTATGGAATCACACACCACAACCTAGGAAGTGTTAGAAATCTGAGGGGGAAAAAGTCCAGCCTGAATCTCATCAAGCTTTTTAATCTGACTGCCACTTTACAAGAATTACAAGAGACAGAGGTACATATTAAAAAGACACCATGGAAATACAATAACAAAATTTAGTGAGGGTAACTCTAGGGCAGGAGTTGGCAAACAATGGCCCACGGGACATATCTGGCCCATTGCCTGTTTTTGTATAGCTTTTGAGCTAAGAATAGTTTTTACATTTTCAAATGTTTGAAAAAATTTGAAAGAAGAATATTATTTTGTGAGATGTGAAAATTGTATGAAAGTCCAGTTTCAGTGTTCCTAAATAAAATTTCGTTGGAAGACAGCCATGCTCGTTTGTTCACTGTGGCTGCTTTCACACCGGGGCAGGGTTGAGAGGTGCATCAGAGACTACGGTCCACAGTGCCTGAAAGATTTACTCACTGGTCTTACAGAAAAAAATTGTGGACCCCTGATCTAGAGGACTGATGACCCAGTTTCTTCAACAAAAATTGCAAGGAAAAAAAAGAGATGAAAGGAAGAATCAACAGTTTAAGAGAGACTTAAGAGACATATCAATCAAGTATCACAATATGTGGACCTTATTCGGATCTCTTTTCAAAAAATAAAACAATGTAAAAAAACCCAAGATAATCAGAGAAATGTAAACCACAAAGATTTCTGACAACATTAAGGAACTGTTAATTTTTAAAGGTGTGATAATGGTTTTGTGGTTATGTTTTAAAAAGAGTCCTTAGCTTTTTTTAGAGATTCATTCCGAAATATTTACAGATACTGGGATGTGCTTCAGAATAATCTGGGGAGTGGGGGTTACTGAGTGTGGGTGTGAGTGAAGTAAGACTGGCCACGTTACGGAAACTGTGGGAAGTGGAAGATGAACACATGATGAATGGTTCATCATATCATTTTACTATTTTCTCTACCTTTGCATATGCTTAAAAATTCACACTGCGGAGTTAAAAATAAATCAATTATTTCAAAATAAAAGTTCTTTAAAAGTCAGGTCAAAGGTCATTTCCTCTGGGCCTAGTGCTCTGATGTTTCTTTTCTGTGCTCACAGAAAAATGGGACTTCCCCTGTTGATTGTTGCTGTCACTAGCCATTTGTTCGATTTCCGCCAGACTGTCAGCTCCTTGAGGACAGGGACCACTTGACTTTTATCCTTAATGTCAGCCATAGGACCTTGCACATAATCTGGTACATAATAGATCCTTAGTAAATATTTTTGGAACAAATAGTGACTTTTCATAGCATATCATGGTTTCTAGATGATAAATTAATACTTAATTAATTTTTATTTACCTTACTCCTTCCAAATATCCTGTGGTTCAGCATGAAACCAAACTGGTCATATATCTCTTATGAATCAGGAAAAATATAACTACAAAATAAATTAAGTTATTAAATGGGCATTTTATTTTGAGCTGTCTCAATCTGAGACATGATATTGTTTATTTATCTTCAAGTGAACTGTGAGTAGGTCCTTCTCAGTAAAGACAACTATTTCTTCTCCAAGCACAATGTTGTGTATTTCTGAATGTAGCAGAAATGTCCCTATTCAAATCTAAGACCAAAATCTAATCCTCAAACAAAGCTATAAATTGTTTTTATCTACCTTATTGCTCCCTTTTATTAGCTTAATACCTAATAATTGGTTATGACTATTACATTTTTTAAAATCCCAATTCTTTTGCTTGCTTTCTTCCCTCTTCACATTGTTTTCTTCATATTTTATAGCAGCTCTTTTATCAGGAATTTTTTTTTTCAGTTTTCAGTGCAATTTGAACCTTACAAACCCTGAGCTTTGGGAAAGTGAGTCAGAAACACAACCCTGAAGCTTAAGCCAGGATCTAATTTTTAAATAAATCACCTGGCACCAAAACACCTTCTCACATTTATCAAGAAGCCCTTTCAGTCCTCTGGGCCTTGGGACAAGGTGGATTGTCAAATGGTTAGTCATCAAGTTATTTTTGCATCCTTATTCTCCTATGCTATTTTCCTCTGAATCAGGGTTTTATAGCAGGTGTGAACATTTATAATTGTCATTTCTATAAAAGTAAAATGCTGTTTTCTTTACAACATTTATGAAATCATAACTGGAAGGCTTTTAAGCTAAATGCCAGTGATCCCCATGGTATCTGCCTGGCTGGCTTGCTTCCCTGCTAGGTGAAGTCAGGGCTGAGAGGTGTCTGAGATACTGAAGAAACCAGCTCAATGACCGTCAAACAGACTTGGCAGAGTAAAGGCATAGGGAGCTGTTCTCACCATCCTTGGACTTCCGATTATGTACACTGAATCTTTGTTTCATTTCAGTCCTTTTCTCTTTCCCTTGATGGCAACTCTTCATTATATGTGATAACAGGGGCCAAGGAGAGCGTGGATAACTAGAATCTAGGAATACATTTCATAATTTATAATGCATGCAAACCGAAGCTTGAGGCCTTCCTTATATAAAGTGTAATGGGATGCCCACCTTGGCATCATGTGGCATTCTGGCAGTGCCCTTCAGGGAGGCTGATGGGAGGAAATGGGGGTGTCAACCACATACCAGAGTTTGGCACTCTTCTTTTTCCTTCAACAGACATTTTGGACACAAAGAAACCCAACTCTTGCTGTCACGGAGTTTGCAGCAAGGTGGGAGCCCGAAAGAGAGCAAGGGGAGGGCACGGCCCCTCCCACTGCTGGGTGCCCCAGACTTGTCAGCCTTGTTTCCGCCCTGTCCCTGGGCATCACCTGCCACTGCTAGCCGTTCCCTACTTGAAACTCTCACCCCTCTGGCGGCCACACTGCTCTATCCTGGACGTTAGTTCCTGGTGTCAGCTCCTGTTCTTTTGTCTGATGGTAAATTTGGTGTTTCCTGGAGGTCTCCACTCTTCTCCCCACCCCATACTATCAATTCGCAACCATTTTTCTACCTCAGCACTTCCAAGCATCATGACAGACTTAGCAGTTAACAGTGGCTTCTGAGGGCAGTGATTCTTGACCGGATGGTGGAGCAGTATCCCAGACACCAATGGAAGAAGCTGCCTGGGTGATTCTGACATTCTCCCCTCTTCTTCGGCAGATTCTGTGTCTTTTTTTTTTTTTTTTTTAAACCCCTACCTAGCACAGTGGCTGGCCACGGTAGGAGCTCAGTGACGTTAGCTGTGTGTTTAATGGCCCCAAGCACAATGCACTATGGGAGCACAGAGCAGGTCATTTACCTGTGAGAAGGTCAGAAAAGGCTGCACAGAAGAGCCGACGTGGAGCTAAACTGAATTTATCAGATGGATAAGCCTTAGGGAGATTCCGATTGGTGGATTTCCGCAGAAAGGCAGATCAATTATTGAAATCTGGGAACTTATGAAGGATGAGTGGTTAGGTACACAGGCCTCTTTACTAAATCTCAGCACTAGGATGAAAGAGCTCTTTATGAATTTTGAACAAGATTATTACAAGTCAAATAAAAGTAAGGCACTCTACATCATGGGACAGGTTCTCATTGCTTTCAAGAAATGATACTGGCATGAAATATATACATACATATATATATATATATATATTTTTTTTTTTTTTTGAAACAGGGTCTCGCTCTGTCACCCAGACTAGAGTGCCATGGCGTCATGGCTCACTGCAGCCTCCAACTCCTGCCCTCAAGCAATCCTCCTGCCTCAGCCTCCCAAAGTGCTAGGATTACAGGTGTGAGCCACCACACCTGGAGAAATATTCTTTTAATTAATTTTAATAAAGGATTTCATTCTTTTATTCATTCACTCAGTAAAACTTACTGAAGCACCTTCCAGTGTCAAACACTACAGTAGGTGCTATATATTCATAGTGAACAAAACAAACTTAGTCCCTGCCCTCAAGGGGCGTATAGTCTAGTAAAAAAAAAATAGGCCTTCAGAAAATAATCACTACATACACACAGACACACACACACACTATGATACATGCTATGGAAGAAAGTAGAGTGTTAAGGGAAAGTGTTAACAGGGTGACCTAGTTGAGGTTAGTTGTGACATGAACAATGATTAGAGGTTAATTAGGCAAAAAAGTCAGGAGAAGGAGGCAGAGGGAAGAGATATAGAAGTTCTAGGGCAAGACGGTTTGGACAAATTGACGAAGAGCCATATAAAGTGGCTCAACGAAGCGGTGCTGTCAGGGAGGAAGACCACACCCTCCCCCGATCCTGCTTCTGCCTCTTCCATGAGTTCGTGCCGTATTGGAATGGGTATCTGTGTGGGCACAGGTGTTCCCGTATACAGGCATAGGAGGCTTACATAGTTCAGAGATCAGGGTGATGTAAAAAGGCACAGTGAAAGCTCCTCTGCCCGCCCTGCCTGTCCGCATGTTTACTCTCCCTCCCTGCAGATCACGCTTCTATTAGCCTCTTGTGCATTGGTCCTTTCGGTTCTTTATATAGACATAAGCAAATAAGAATATACATTATTATGTTCCCTCCCTTTCTTATACAAAAGGTAGCATATTATGGACATTGTTCTGTAGCTTGCTTTTTTGCTTAACAATACACCTTAGAGTTAAGTTTATACAGAGCTGCACTGTCCAAGAAGGTCACTACTAACCACATGTGGCTATGGAGCACTTGAAATGTGGCTGGTGCAACTAAAAAGTAGAATTTTAAATTTTATTTAATTTAAATTTAGCTTTAAAAATGGAAGGAGTATAAAATATTTTCCTATTAAACTCAACTTTATTGTTTTGGTAGGACTGCATTTTACTTTAACCATTGAAATATAACATCCAAATTGAGATGTGGTTTAAGTGTAAAACACACACCAGATTTCAAAGACTTAGTACAAAAAAATTTAAACTATCTCATTAATAATGTCTTACATTGTTTATATGTTGAAATGTTTTTAATATATTAGATTAAATAAAATGTTAAAGTTAATTCCACCAATTTCTTCTTGGTTTTTGAAGAGATACTAGAAAATTTTAAGTCACATATGTGGCTCAAATTCTGTTTCTACCAGACAGTGCTGATATAGAGCATTTATTATTTTTTGCAGCTATATAGTATTTCAATGTGTAGATTACCATAATTTATTTAACCAGTCTATCTTTGATATATACTTGAGTGGTTTCTAATCTTCTACTGTTAAAAATAATGCAGAGATGCTTAACCTTGTACATGCATCACTTCATATGTGTGCAGGTTGAGCTGTAAATGAATTCCCAGCATGGGGATTGTGAGGTCAAAGGGTAAATACATTTGTAATCTTGATATTGGCACATCGCCCTCCATAAGCCTCGTACCAATTTGCACTCCCAGCAGTGGTGTGTCTGAATGCCAGATTCCCTGTATACTGCCATTTGAAACTACAATTACTTATATTTTCTTGGATATAATAATTAACACGTTTCTTTCTGCTAATTCTGAGAGAGTTTTAAGAATAAATCACAAAATGGTTTGCCGAACTTCCTTTTCCATTAAAAAAAACTAAAGAAAACCTGCTATTGATGATAAAATGCAGAGACTCAGCATTTTATGATTGATTTTTTTTTTAAATGAAAACATCAAGGAATTAACCCATACTGTTTTCCCAGAATGTAAATTTCTAGGAAGCTGCAACTTTCACCATATTCAGATTTAGGAAGAGGGATTTTGTGAGGGGTTAGAATGAATAGGAACTACATTTTTTTCCGTTTTCCAAGGGTTAGGGAATTCTCCAGGTACTCTGGCAGCCTCCCCAGAGAGAAAGGCAGAAAGGCAGTTTGCATGCAGTTTTTGCCTGCTGTCAGTTCCTTGGATTAGTTCTACCATGTGCTAAACTCATTCTAACTCAATGGGCTGCTTAACTGAGGAAACCCACTAACAACATTTGGAGCTAAAGAGCTGCCACAATCATCAGATCGTCCATTTCATTCACCCTATTAATAAACTACAGAAAAAGTTCATCTTTTCACTTTAAGGAGAAAACTGTTGTCGCTCTTTTGAGACTTGTGTGCCCTCTACTGCCCTCTTTGCCTTTTCGGTTTGTTTTTTCAGATGGAAATAAAGAACTAAACATTCCATGTCCAAAAACAAATTGCTTCAAATTTTCCCATTCACAGGAATCTGAAATTAAGATTCTTGTGAAAAGAAACCTCACTATGTAGTTAGAGATGTGCCAGAAAAGCTGATCAATTAGGATAATGAAACCTTTGGTTTTTGGGAATATACAGTTATATTTTGGCAAATTCTAGAGACATATAAATGAATTTTATAAGCAATTATGACTATGGACATTTACTGTTTTTAATATTTTATTGATTTTCAATATGAAAAGATTAAGAAGAGAAAAAAGTTGACTGTTAATGTTGATCCTGTAGAAAGAGCACCAGGACATGGGACTTAGTGTAAGGGCCAGCCTTGGCAAATGGTGCTATTGAGTCATTTCTGTTGTGTTTAAGCTACAGAGTAAATAAAGATACAGCTTTCTAACAGGAAGGAGCTGCACCATAGCTATTCTTCATATCTCTTTTTGCTTCTGTTGCTAATTTTGCCATTATTTTGTTCCAGGAAGGGTTTTCACTCATTGGTAGCAAGAACTGGTTGAAGATTGTAAGACGCATGGACTGTCTGTTGTTTGGAACAACGATAAAGGCAAGATACAGTTGGCTATGTAGCCAAATATTTTTAAGCTAATGATCATACTCTTTTCATCGCCTATGTGTGTGTGGGGGTGAGGGATGGGGGAGCTTCTCTTTGTAGGTGAAATGGTACTGGGAAGAATACACATCTTTTAAAGACGGTTTGTATTACGAGCAAAACATGAGACAAGGAGTGTACAGAGGCAGAAGCCTCGTGAGCAGGAGGACAGGGCTTTGACTGACGTGTCAATACGCGTCTCATGGCGTTGTGCAGCCATTCTCCACCCCCCAAGCACAAACTGGGAGGAGGCAGAGCACATCATTGCTTGTCTTGCTATTTAGATCTTTAGAAAGGTGTGTATTTTCAAAGGCTTCACTAAATAAGTCTTTTCATTTTTCATTTTTCCCCTTTTTAATATTAAAAAATGAAATTCCCCTTCATTTGCTCTCTAGCTGTACTAAACATAAAGAATGATCCTCATCAAAGAAACATGCAGACTAATCACCTGGATTATTTCTCTTCAGATATGACTATAAAAACCAATCTGTTAATATTCACTGAGTAGATATTGAAATTTAGGTGAAAGATACAAATTTTTGATGGACCCATATTAGACTCTGAGATTTAGAATAGGTCTTCAAGAGCATCTAGTGAAAAGGTCTTAACCTGGGGTACACAGACCCCCACAGGGTCCCCACAGAATTCAGGGGGTCCATGAACTTCCGTGGATCTTTCACTGACCTCTAATTGAAATGTATTATTTCCTTCCATTATGAATGTAATTTCAGACCTCCTCACCAGTGGAAATCACAGGTACTTCCGTATCATAGTGCAGTTGTTTCAGATATCTCAAATGACGTTTATGCTCATCACTACCTCAAAATTAAGGTGTTTATTAGTCCTCCTGCTAGATCTTTTTATCGAATACATTAATAAAGAAGCATGTTATTAGTTCACAATTAGTGTTTTAATATTGTAATAAACTAATTCAGTATAATTGGTTTCCTCTGTAATCTTGTATATTTTGTGATTAAAAACATTGTTCTGAAAAGGGGTCCACTGGCTCACCAGACTGCCAAAGCACACGCTCCAAAACATTCAAGAACCCCTGTTTTCAGTTTACATTTGAGGAAACTGACTTTAACTTACACCAGTAGCCAAGGTTATGACTAGCTGTCAGAGAACCAGGCTGCCCCTTGGCCTTCTCACCCCAGTCCAGGATTATATCATGCCAAACGAATGTATGGATCTTTTAAAAAGCTATACCATGCTATATGTTTGATATTTGAGTTTTAATTTTTTCTGATTACATATTATTACTAAAATTTTTAACTATGAAAAGCAAAGTGAAAGTCAACCATAATTTGACCACTCAAAAATAATCGTTAACATTTTGAAGTTTTTACTAAGCATATCCATTCTATCGGTTAGGATTGTGTTCAGATGCATGTAACTGAAAACCCAGCTAGAATATATTGGCCTAAAAAAGTAAGTTTCTTTTTTCACTGAATAGGAAATTCAGAAACAGGCAGTTACTAGCATTGGTTCAGCAACACAATGGCATCCATGTGGACATCTCTGTAATTCTCTAATTCTCTCAGCCTCTCCCTCACAGTTGCAAAATGGCTGCCGCGCCTCTGTTATATTTCCATTCAAGGAAGGCCAGCTTCACCTGTCCCTTTTATAAGGAGAGCATAAACTTTCCTGTAAGTCTCTCCACCACCCACAACGCCCCAGCTGTCAGCTTATGTGAAATGGACCACAACAGTGTAATACAGCTGTCCCCAACTGCAAAGCTTAGTGATTAACCAAAATAAGCGTTTGGCTTTTTCAGCCTGTGTTACGGATTGGCTCGTGGCAATTAAAGTGTGTGCCATATAGTTAATTTATAAAATTGGGATTGTAGTACTTTGTATCTGTTCTTTTGTCATGTGGCATTCTATCAGGAACATTATACCAAGTCATGACGTAGTCTTTTACAACATTCTTAATGACTACATAACCCTGTTATTGTTTGTATGCACCAGAATCCAACTAATCCCCAGGTTTTCACAATTATGAAAATATTTTCATTTTCATGAGGATTTATTTACAGGGTTCTTGAGATAGAAGTCCTTGTTGGTTTCTTTTTTGGTAGAGTTGCCCTTCAGATAGTTGTGCCTGCTTCTACTGCACTAGCAATGTGGAAGAATCTTCATTTATCCAAATCCTTTCCAACAGGGTGATATAATTTAAATTTAAAAACTAGTTTCCAAGTGATGGGAAGAAATGAACATCTTCCTTTAATTTGCATTTCTTTGATAACTAATGAGAATGGAAATTTTTTGTGTTAGGTATCTGTTTTTCTGTGTCTTACCTGTCTACTTCTTTTGACTAATTATCTCTTCTTCAAACTATTTAGGCACTACAGATATAATTTGTGTAGTTACATAATTCTTATACATTATATTTGTATATATATCACATAGATTTTTAACTATTTATGGCTAGGAACCTTTTGCCTGTTCTTATAAATTATATTCTTTATCCCAAAGGTATTTCCAGCTACTTATTATTGGATTTCTCTGAATTAATTTAAATTTTGTCTCTGTACTAAACTTTTTATTCACTCTGATAATTTATGTTAATTTGTTCAATTTCTAGGAAAGTAATTTTATAATCTGCAATAATTTTATTTCCAATGATATATATTTATTACTTTCCCCACCTTCCTGAATTGTCTAGACCTTCCAGAACACTGTAATCATATGGTTATAGCGGCATCTTTGACATCTTCCTGACTTGCATGAGAAGTAGTATTTAGATGTTAAGTACACCTCTGGCTATTTATTGGATATTCTTTACCATGTAAGGGAGATACTCTTGCAGTTATAGTTTATTTACCAATACTTTTATCAGGATTACATATTAAATTTTATCAAATGCTTTTTGACACCTTTCAAGATCATGTTTTTTTTTCCCGTCCTTTGATCTTTTGATTTGATATATTAATATTGAGCCAACAGATTCTTCTTTTTGCCTTACCTGGCAAATGGTATCTTTAGTGCTTCTTGCCTTGGATAACTTGTAGTTACCAAGAATTACACAATTAACACTATTGTTTAAATTGACAAATGGAAGAAGTAAAATTTTCATTCCTTTAACAGCAACTTTATATAACTTAAATTCTGTGGGTAATAAACATTACATTTCTTTTCTCTCTGGGCTAAATCAGTAGATTAAATAAATTCTGCCTACTTGTAAGGTGGGTTTCCTTTTTTTTCAGCAATTCTGATCCAGTGGGTCCTGGCTGGTAGGCTAACATAGACTTGTATGTCCCTCTCAAGGGCACTTTGGTCAGAGGAGTAAACCTAGACCACTGTCCTCTTTCCTTCTTACTCCCAATAACTCAATGAAAAATTTGTGATTTTGTCTGGCCTAGGCTTTGAATATTATCTCTTGGTTTCAAAGTAAAGAATGAAAGAAAATGATGAAGTTCCTTCTCTGGTTAAGTCATTTTTCTGTACTTCCCTCCACATTTCCTACAATGGAGGAATTCACTATTAGTGGTGGTGAAAACTGCTCCAATCGGGGTCCTTGTGGTGATGGAAAAATTTTACAGGTCTGAGTGATGAATCTAAAACCTGCAGGAAAACCCACTGGGTTTGTGAGGTCTCTGATGTCTCCTTGGCTCCTCTTCTACATAGGGCTAACTGGGCACCACATCTTCCAGGTGTGATGACGCCTTGTAACATCTGCTGTAGAGCCAGTGGCTTTGGTATCTCTGCATGGAGATGCTATCCACACTGTGAGTTAGCACTTAATAGGCCTAATCCCTCCCAGAAAGTGAAGCCTTGATTTTCTTGTGAATACATGTGGATAATTGCAAAAAAACAAGCACTTATCTTTCACTTTTGTCTCCTCGAGGAGTCTGTGCAAAAGGGAATTTCCTATGAGTTGTTTTAACTTGAAATTAAGTGTTCTGAAGTAGGGTGGGTACAACTTAACACGTAAACCACCACTTAAAATATAGTAATTATGGCTGGGCGCAGTGGCTCACGCCTGTAATCCTAGCACTCTGGGAGGCTGAGGCAGGAGGATCGCTTGAGCCCAGGAGTATGAGGTTGCTGTGAGCTAGGCTGACGCCATAGCACTCTAGCCCAGGCAAGAGAGTGAGACTCTGTCTCAAAAAAAAAAAAAAAAAAAATATACACACACACACACACACACACACACACACACACACACACACACATATATACTATATACTATATATATATATATAGTAATTATGAGCCAGTCTCACTAGAGAATATATTTGGGGTGATTTATGACTGTTGGTATACTTGAAAACTTTTCACTTCCCAGCAAGGTGCTCTGACTTTTAATTATGGCATAAAAATAAATCTCATCAAGATTTCCAACCTAGCAGTCCCTTTGGTTAACCCAGTACCAAGTTTTCTATTGTGGTAACCCATGGCATTGAGGATGCAGGATGGAGGTGTAACTAATTTTCAGATTTTTCCTGATGTACACCTTGGTTTTATCTTGGGTCCATATACATTGACTGAAGTGGTATTTCTGGCTTCAGATGATAAGCTCAAAATCTATCTGAGAATTTTACAGAGGCAAACAGGATTTCAGTTAGGCTATCAGACATTTAACCTACCCTGTCGTTTTTTTGGAACTACACTCCAAAGAAACCCTAACTATTCAAACTGATTCTTATGTACACTCACAGATGCCTCTAGACTTACATAATAGGTCTCAGATCTCTGTCTTGCTTACACACTTAGTAAGTGTCTGCTTGTGCATACAGCTTTTCAGCTAGCTGTGAGCTACAATTTCTAATGTTGACTGTTTCTCAAAAGGTTAATTACAGAATTCCAAAAGAAATGGCTAATATAAAGGTACTTTATATAGATGTCATCATGTGGAGTCTAAAGTAGGGTAAGTTGGAAATAACTAATTAATTGTCAACAAGAAATAAGCCCAGTTTTACAAAAGAAGATTCATAGTATTATCACAAACTGAGTGTACAGTTCTCTTATCGATGCCTTTCCCTTCTGCAGGGAAAGTTAGCTTTCAGTGACTTGCCAATTTTGGGATTATCCATCCAAGAGAGAAATGGCTAAGGGCATGCATAGGCAATACACAAAAGAAAAAATACAAATGACCAATAAGCATAAGAAAGATATTCAACCTCACTTGTCATCAAAGAAATGAAATTTTTTTAAAAACTATGTTAACTTAGTAGGTGGACAAAAATTAAAAATAAGAATCTCCAGTGTTGGAAGGGGAGGGAAATGGGTACACAGACTTGATGGGAGTAAATCTGTCCTATCTTGCCACAGGGCAGTTTGGCATTGTGTACCAAAACATGAAACGCACACATCCTTTGACACAGCAAGTCTGCTTTCAGGCATTTACACACAAAGATGTATGCATAAGAGTGCCTATCAAAGCTTTGTAGTTTATAGTAGGAAAAAGGCTGGAAATAACCTAAGTGTTCCTCAGTAGAGAGCCGGTTAAAATAAAAGAATACTCTTCAGTCATTAAAAGTAATGAGGTATACTTCTATTTTTATATACTGTTAAATAAAATTAGGCTACAGAACAGCAGTCTAGTTTAGAAAATATATATACACTACATAACCTGAATATTGTATATATAACCTATAAAATATGTGTATATATATTTCCTTTTCATATTTTTTCAGTGTTAGAGGGAGTAATGATAATAGATTACTTTCATACTAAGGGGAAAAAACTTAAATGAATTAAAATGTGAAGAGAACCAAACAGTGGCAGTAAAAAAGAATGGGGTGTCTATTCTTCTAAACATGATACTTTACCATTTCTTAGCCCCATGGAGAGTTTTCTGTATCCTAAATATATGGCCTTGCCTGTATTTACAGTTTAACTAATTGTGTAAATTGTGAATAGGAAAATCAAGGACCATTTGTTTATAGCAACTTACAGGATTTTGTTAACTGTGGTTACAAGGGTTTCAGGTTAGCCATGTGGTTTATATATTTAAGAAGTGAAACGGACCGTCACTGTGCTGAGCTTAGCATCTGCACTTCACAGAAGAAACTGAACAAAGGTATACAGCACATATAATCCTGTTTGGGGTGGCTTTTATGTAAGTTGACTCCTTTAAACTAGGCAGAATATTAGACTAGAAAAAGAAGAAACTACTTCTAAAAAGAAGAACTACTTCTAAAATAATGGTTTTATGTTGTTATTACAATCTAGATCTCTTTTTAAACGTATAGTCAAATAAGTTTGACGTAGTTGACAGATTTTTTAAAATTTTAATTGCATCTGTCCCACATTTGCTAATTTGCCCAGGGATGCAACTCATACAGCAAATTAAAGGCAACATTCCACTGTGTGATTCGTATGGTAGTCTGTCCTCTTTAAGACTAAAGGGCACTACATGTTACTAACATGAGCTGTATTAGCTTTGCTATTGTTAAGTTCACTGCCTTGTTTAATGTGGCATCTGCCTGGTTTCCTCTTTTATTTACTCTGTATAGAAAAATTTTGTTGAGCCAGGACTTGGCTGTATTATCTTCACTGATTTTCCACTTAAGGAATTAGAAACTATGAAATCTTTATTCCAAAGATAAAACATTGATCTTCTGCAATCAGTATAGTGACCTTCCTTGTCTTTATGACATGGGCTTTTCCATTTTTGTTGATGTCTGTTCCCTGAGGGAAATGAATTTTAGTATGAGGAACAGCTCCCAAAAGGGAGAAGAAAATGAATTTTTGGCTTTTCTGTGCCTGCACCAATAAGCAAGGGTGACTGCTTAGCCGCCCTTAGCCACACCTCTTCCCCCTCCAAGAAAAGGGAACCACTTGCTAGAAGACCCCACAGTAAATAAAAGTAAAGTGATATGTCGAGGTTCTCTCAGGATAACTTTTGACTTGTCAAACAGAACAAGAGTCGCATGTTTCGGGTACAGTTTAGTGGAGAGTCAAAGGAGCAGGCGCTGGAACACTGCTGCAGTTGTGTGCAAAACCTGGCCCAGTACGCAACCGTCCAGGTGCCCGATGGAATCATCCATGAGCTTCAGCCCTGTCCTGGCCCACCGAGGGCAAGCGAAAGCCAAGGGAAGGACCCTGCGAAGAGCGTCCCGTTACCGCACCAAGTAAGTAGGCTGATGTGTTGGCTGCACAAGAAACCTGATGATGTAATGCCCTGAGGGGGCCAAAACCACAATGGGATTTGTCAAGTCCATTGGGTTTGTAGTTTTAAAAGATATCTCATGTTGAGTGACTTCTTAAAATCGAGATTGATACTCACTATAGCTACCTGTAATCCTAGAAATTAGGAAGAGAGTCCCAGCTGCATTCCAGGTGTCACTACAGAACAGGGATTCTCAAAGTATGGTCCATGGACCCCTTCCTGAGATCCTTTCCAGGGGGCCAACAAGGTCAAAATGATTTTCATAATATTTAAAGACATTATTTGCCCTTTTCACTGTGTGGACACCTGCATTGATGGGACAAAAAGCATCATGAGTGAAGCTGTTGTCTCTCAGTACAAATCAAGCAGTGGCACCAAATTATCCTAGTAGTCATCGTCAGTCACTTGCAGTGAAGATAAAATGACCCTGCATTATGCAGTACGATGGCTGTCTGCAAGGAAAGCGCCTGTGTGATGTTTGTGTTGTGAGTTGAACTAGCCTCTTTTTTCATGAAATACCATTATTACTCGAAAGAACAATGGATTATGGTCATTCAGATTTGGGTATTTGGCAGACATTTTCTCAAAAATGAATGAAGTGAGTCTGTCACTTCAGGAAAACAACTGATAGTATTTATTGATAATGATAAAATTTAACTTTCAAATGAAAATTAGAATCTTGGAAAACTTGTATCTGCCACATGAGCTTCATACCTTCCTGACCCAGAAGACTTTTCTGAAGGTGCTATTAATGAATGTGATAATTATTTTTTCATAATTACATGACAGAATGTGTCAATATCTGAAAGATATGTATAGTTCAATGAATCAGTATTCTCCAAATGACCCATGTGTGGTGCTACAGAATCATACATGGATAAAAGAACTCTTCGAAGTGCGAGATAGGCTAATGGATTGCAATATAACAGTATAACATGTTCATTGCTATGGTTTCAGATTCTATATCACAACTAACCTTCAAGCAACTATCACTTGTTGAGTTTGGGTGTCATATTAAGGAATATCCACAACTGTCTGAAAACGCAAATTTAAAATACTCCTTCCTTCTCCATCTACATATCTATCTGCATGAGGCTAAATTTCCTTCACGTACTTTCTTTCATTTTTGAAACAAGGTCTCACTCTGTTGCTCGGGCTAAAGTGCAGTGGCGTGATCATAGCTCACACCAACCTCAAACTCCTGGGCTCAAGCGATCCTCTTGCCTCAGCCTCCTGAGTTGCTGGGTAACTACAGATGCACACCACCATGCCCGGCTAATTTTTCTATTTTTTGTAGAAACAGGGTTCTCACTCTTACTCAGGTTGGTCTCGAACTGGCCTCAAGTGATCCTCCCACGTCAGTCTCCCAAAGTGCTAGGATTATAGGCATGAGCCACCGGGCCCAGCCTCTTCACATACCAAAACAACATATTACAGCAAACTGAATGCAGAAGGCAGCTATGAGAGTCCAGCTGTCTTCTATTAAGCTAAAGATACTTGCAAAAATCATATTACATGTCATTTTGGAAAATATTAACGTAATAATTTATTTAATGAATTAATATTTTAAAATTCTGTGTTAATTTCTAAGTATCAGATAGATGTAACTCAAACAAAAGTTCTTTAAGGGCCTCAATAATTTGTAACAGTGTAAAGGGGTCTTGAGATCCAAAGTCTGAAACTTGTTGCTCTAGAATTTCTCCCAGATATACATGTTCTAGCATTTCTTTGGTGCAGTCCTAGAATAAGCACCTTACCTGTGCTCGCAGGATGAAATTTGTTTCAAGCTGGGTTTTTATTTTCTAATTTGGGAAATGATTTTCCAAATCTGGTTTTTCCTCATCCTATTAGTTTCCCTTTACCAAGACAATCCATTTTTGCTGTTTTATCACTAAGTTTTTTTGTGATTCATAATTTATCCTAGGTGAACATAAATTTACCTTATTTAGTACAAAGTCTTTTTCTTTAAGCGGGCACTGCATGATTCCCTCTTGAATGTGTTCAGTTTGCCAAACAGATTCTGGTGTTGTAGAGTTCGTTCCGTTCACTTGACTTTTGTGAAGATGCCTTAACGCTGAAGATGCTCGTCTCACAAACCCCAGATCAAGTTCCAAACAATATGCCTCATCAACTCCTGCTTTACTCTGAGAATCCCCTCCCAACAAATGGGATGGGGAGGTTTACTGTGAATTACTTTATTGCTTATGATTCTTTGCCCTTTAAGTGGATTTTTTCATAGGTTTCACTGACCATTAGATTCCAATGATAGCACAGTAGCCCCAATCCACAGAGTGCAACAAGATTCCAATGGGGGCCCTTAGAAGCCCTCAAGTTGAGAAACACCTGGTTAGGCCACAGTTAACAAAATTACAAGGCTGAGGAAAAGTGAAAACTAAAATATGTGAAGACACATCAGGCTATACAATTATCTAGATATTAAAAAAATGCAAGATAAATTGAAGTTGTAACATGGAGTAACACGCAGCTGAGAGTTGTGAACTACGCAGCAGATGAAGGCTCCGGCTCTCTGATTTTGAAGGCTGGCTCCAAATGTCTACGTAGAAATAGCTCAGAAGTGGTTAGGAAACTCCACGTCTTTTCTTAATTCCATATTTAGAATCTTCTAATCTGTAATTTAGTGTTCTGAGTAGATGAGAGAGCATGACGTTGTGCAAAAAGCACAGGCTTTGGATTCAAATGGATCTAGGTTAGAATCCTGGCTCTATTTCGTAGTAGCTGTGTGGTCTTGTGCAAGCCAATGAACCTCATCTGTAAAATTTTGTTGAGATTGAAATGCTGGATAGAAAGCACCTAGTACAATGCTTGCAAATATAATCTAAACGATATCCATGATTACTATTATTGACAGTACCATTACCTGTTCAGATGTGCCTTCCCTTGCAAATCAACAAATTAACATCCCAGTCAATTAGCAAGCATCAGAACCTCCAGAGCCAAGAGGGGACATGACAAGATTAAGTGTCTGAAGCTGCAGAGCATTAGACAAGATAAAGCCACTGGATTAACTCCAGAGTGCAGACATTGTGAGGCACTGCCTAGAACATTCTAGTCTTCCTAATGACAAAACATCCCAGGTTTGCCCTTAACTGCTATAGTGGAAATTTGGAATCATGTTCCATTCCTTGGAATCCATCCTAAGAGTTGTAAGGCATGGCCAAGTTCTGGTCATCTTGCTGTTCTTTTATATTCAGGTGTGTCATTTTTCTAATACCTATGTATTTTTTATAGTCTATAATAGTTGTTCCCTTCTTTGCAAATAGAGATAATTCCATGTCTTTCTATTTCAAGTTCTTGAGTCATTTCCTGGCTCATATTTTAGTTTTTACTTTTTTCAGCCTTGCAATTTTGTTAATTGTGGCCTAACCAGGTAGCTTCAACCAGAGAGGCTTCTAAGGCAACCCAGCCTACCCCAGAGAGGAGGCGGATAAGACAGAAAAGAGGATGGCAGTTCCTATGTGAACTCTGTTAGCAAAAAAAAAAGGCCCAGAAGAAAGTAGCCGGGGGCTTCAGCTACTGTGCACACAAAACCTTCCATTTCTATGCCTTGCAAGGGTTGGCCATCTAATCCTAGAGCCCACTAGCCTCAGGTGTTTCAGTCACATTTGGCTTGTTTAGTGTTTGTAGCAGATGATTCTGGTTGACACTTCTCTCAGTTTGAAAAACAATGTGTGAGCTGAATTGTTATGCATCCTAAGAAAGCATCAAATATCAGAGCTGGCAGAAACGCTAGGCACTAGAGTCTGACTTTTTATTTTTACAGATGAGGAAACTGGAGAAACTGAACAGAGAAATGGGGCTTGTCTAAGGGCTCCTGATTATGGAGTCCTTTGACCTTTTTGTTCATTTTGATTTTAAAATTCTTGACTAGTTTTTGTTGTTGTTGTTCTTTCCTTCCTTATTGTTCCTCCCTGTCTGCCCTTTTTCGGATGCTTCCAGATCTAGTTTTCTGCTACCTACTGACTGGCAACAATCAGCTCCTCTACAGGACAGAAGACAGAATTTGGCATCCTTTGCCTTCTGGCAGTCAGACACTTCCCTGATGGACAGAAGCGCCCTCCAGAGAGGGCCCTCCTTTCTCCCTGTATTACAGCCTCAGCTTATGCCTAGTGCAGGAACACCACTGCTTGTCTGGGGATAGCACTGCAGCAGCCACAGGTATCCAAGCATAGCAGGGCCTGCAGACATGTGGCTAGGAAAGAGCAGAGAGAGGGCCCTTCACACCTCCAGGCCTCCTATACCTGGTTCATTACATTTGCCTGGAAAGCAGCCTGTGTTCTACCTGATTCCTTTGAATGGCCCCTAGAGCACGCCTGCACCTCCTGCCTAGCACATAGCCCTCCAGCTCACCCTCCTGGGCGCCTGCTGCACTTATGCACCCCTCCATTGCAGCACTGCCTGAATCACAGGACAATCACCATTTTACTTTTTAGGTTCTCACTAGGCTGTGGGTTTGGGAGGGCAGGACCTCTGCCTTGTTCTTTGTAGCTCCCATCCCTGTATCGCCCCAGTGTCTAGTATGTAGCCGGCACAAACAGTTGTTGAAAGAAGATATCTAGGAATCTTACTTGTAAAAGAACTGACAGAACTTATTCCTTCAGTATGTCTAAAATGAGATTTAAAAAAACACCAAACCCAGTTTTATTAAAAATAGTTGCCTCAAAATTATAGCGCTTTCCCCCATTTTACATTCCTATAATGAACATATGTTACTTAAATAACAGTTTTTAGAAGGTGACAAACCATGATCACCAGAAGCTGGGCCCAGCCACCGCAGGCAGGCCACCACAGCCACAGCACCTGCTTCCATGGGTGCTGCCTTGAGCCCTGGGCTGGGCTTCTGGACACAGAACGCCCCCACGTCTGACGTAAGACACACCAGCTACAGGTCAGGAGCCACACATTTAAACTCTTTACGTACTTCTGCTGTGGTAAACCAAGTAACCTTCCATTTAAACCAGGACAGACCTATGCATACAACGATCTTTACCACTTTTACTGACGGTATTTTTTCTTTCTTTGAAAAGACTACATACTAGGCAGGAGGTTCGTTTCCACTTCTTTGGCCTGTGGTATTTATGACTACGTTTAGCTAATCTCCTAACTGCACATTGTTTTATTCCAGTTCCACCAGCACCCGGAAGAGCAGGCGCGTGTAACAGCCGGCACGGGCACTGGAGAGGGAAGGACCTCAGTGACACAGTTAGCTCAGGTAGATCCTATTTCAGTGTTCAGTCTTCTTGTCACAAAAACCAATGATTCCTAAGAATTTGTATCCCTCTTGTTAACTTCCTTGTTCTAGAATAGAAACCTACGGTGTTACTATAAAAGATGATAAAGACAGAGACAGGCCATTGTCACCTACCCCTGTTGTGAGATTAGACAGGATGGCACATACTCAAGAACTACCCTCCTGAGGAAATAAAAAGAGGAAGAGTGGTTGAATGTTTGAGAGAATTTAATCACCATTTTCCAAAAAAGAATAAATGCAAGAATTTAACTTAATTTTAGAAATGAAATTTGGGGACTATTTTAAGACAAGTATCAAAATAAATCTGGAGTCAGATCTACGATGGTTTCTATAGGGGCAAATTTTCAGTGCTAACATCTGGATTCAACTCTTGTTATGTCAGATGCTTCAGCCCCTTTCCTCTTGCTGCAAAACCTCTTCATTCAAAATCACAGTGGCTGGACGTCCACTCTGCTGGGAGCTCTGTGAGGACTTTGTCTCCCTCAACTGCACTTCCAGCTGCACCTGGCAGCAGGTGTTCACACCAATAGGTAGCTTATGCTGTCCACAGAATTCTGCGTGGAGTTCATCAGTATTCAAAAATGGATATTCTTTACTGCATTTATTAAAACTGTGCTAACAGTGGCACAAAAAAGAAAATATGGGTGTTTTCTCCATCTGCCTTACCACTAACTCAAAATAAAAGGACAATAATACAGAATGAAGAATTCAAGAGGTAACAAGAATAAATAAGAATTCATGTTTATTTCTTTTAATAACTCAGCAACTATGACAGAAAAAATTAAAAAGCCTATTATCTGTCCAGCAGCAGAGCAGACATATTTGTATTAGGTTTAGGGGTTAATTGAATCTGAGAGGCTGAGGACACTAGAGTTACCAAAAAAAAAAACCCACAAAAAAACAAGGCAGGGTTTGTCCTTATTTAGGAAAATGTCCTTATTTAGGATGTCCTTATTTAGGAAATATGAGTTGCTATAAAAGGTGTACCTTTGCCGAGTTTATTTACAGTTGGAAGAACCATATACAAATGAGAAAATGCATGAGGCCTGGAGCTCAGATATGTCATTTGTTTGCTCAAACCTTTTGGACAAGTCAGTCTGTGAATATAAGTTGGTAAAACTTTTCAGAAGGCATCTTAGCAATATAGCAATATATACCAAATTTAATTTTATATTTTATTTATAATTCCATTTCAACTACACAAATACACATATAAGTATGTTCATCATTTTTAGAATAACCAAAAATTGGAAACATGAATGTTCATTTATTAGGATACTGAGTGGTTAAAGTGTGGTGTAACTATAAATGGGATAAAAATGCAACCAATAAAAGTGATATAGATCCTTATCTGTTGACATGGAAAGATATTCACAATACATTGTTTTTTTTAAAAAGGAGGCTACAAAACAGGATGTCTGATTCCACTTTTGTAATAAACACAAAGTTTGGAAGGATATACACTAACATTAACAGTGGCTCCCAGTGGAAACAGCTCCACGTTATTTTCATTTTTTTTTGAATACCTTTAGGCAGTCTGAAGAGCCAATATGTTTTTTTTTTTCTTTTTTCAGAAATCCATGTTAGCATGAAGAGCCAATCTGAATTTACAAAAGTAAAATTCTATGACAGATAGTTCCTAGAGAAATGTCAATTGTATACTTATGCACCAAACCGTGCTATCCATAGAAAGGGAATAAAACCACCACCTACCTCATAGAATTAATGTGAAGAGTCAATAAGATGTCTGCACCAAAGCAAGCAGACCACACAGAGCTGCAGCCTGTCGTCATCATGTGGGATAGTGGATCCAGTGTTGCCAGATATTCCAATTTGTCAAGCACAGTCAGACTTTCATTTGAACTCTCCTAATATTGAAATGTTGGCAACTTATTCAACTGGTTTTAAAACACTGCAGGTTACCAAAGAAAACATACAGATGGCAAATAAGCATATGAAAAGATGCTCGACAGTATTAGTCACTAGGGGAATGCAAATTAAAACCACAGTGAGATATCCCTGCACACTTATTAGGAATGGCTAAAATTAAAAACAAAAACTGATGATACCAAGTGCTGGATAGATAAGCAACTAGAACAGAACTCTCATATGCATTGCTGGTGGAATGCAAGATGGTACAGCCACCGTGGATAACCATTTGGCAGTTCTTACAAAGTTAAATGTACACTTACCATATGACCCATTCCTAGGTATTTACCCAAGTGAAATGAAAACCTATGTTTATAGCAGCTTTATTCATAATCGTAAAAAGCAAAACAACCCAAATGTCCTTTAACTGGAGAATGGATAAACAAACTGTGGCACATCCAAACAATGGAATACTTACTCAGGAATAAAAAGGAATGAATTACTGATACATTCAATGACATGGACTAATCTCAAATACATTATGCTAAGTAAAAGAAGCCAGATTTCAACAGAGTATTATATATTATGATTTCATTTATATGACATAATGAAAAAGGCAAAACTATAAGGAATAAAAAAGTCAGTGGTTCCCAGGGGTTAAGGGTTTGACAACAATAGAGAATTTTTTGAGAGGTGATGGAAATGACTCTGTATTTTGATTGTGGTGATGGTTACATGCCTATTTGTCAAATCTCATAGATGGCCAAAAAAAAGATGTGTTGGTGAACTAATTTTGTCCCTCGGGCAGTCAGTTTGTGACCTCGCTCACATTCAGAACCCAGCTTCCACACAGCGGACTGTTCACACCCATTCTACAACTTACTCTGTGGGGAAGATGAACTCAACTAGTGGAATTCATCTGTTAATAGGTTTCTTGTCAATCCACAGGATGTTATCAGCACAATATTCTTCATCTAAGAGGATCTCAGTTTTGCAGATCATTTCATCAATACATTTAAAATATTTTCCTTACGGATATAAGTTTATCTCACTTTCTATGCATATTCAGGAAATGTATATACAAAGTTATAAATATAACAATAAAACTTATGTAAAGGAATCCTGTAAAACTGATTAACACTCTAATTTTCTGGTGTGTGTTTCCCTAATCTTACCTTAAAGCATCGTTTTTCTATGTTCTACTCAGGGTATTGCTGTCGCCTGTAATCTCTAATAAACTGTTCTTCTGGTATCTCTGCAGTCTATCCTGGCATCGGAAGAGCTGCCCCTTGTCTATGAACAATCTGCATGGGGCGCGGGAGAGTTAGGCCCCTTTCTACGCTTGTGCCTCATGGATCAGAATTTCCCAGCTTTTGTGGAAGAGGTAGAAAAGGAACTTAAAAAGCTGACAATGTTGAGAAATTAATGTTCTCTGTACATATATAACACAGGAACTTCAAAGTATTGTAAAATTCTTCCTCCTAGAACTAAAAAAAGATATTAGAATAAAGAGCATTGTTCCAAACACCTTTTATCAATGTTTTATTTTTAAAAACAGGTGAATCCACTTTTTTTATACATCATTGCACTTCAACAATTACACAAAACACAAGTACATGCATCTACAGTTATGCACCGCATGAGAACCGTTAGGTTATAAAATCTACCATCAACCATTAAATCAATGTGAAAAAATACAGTGTCAAACCAAAAAGTATAACTATAGTTGCATAGAATATCACCATGCTATAACATTTCAAGGTCATTGAAAAGAAAAGGAAAATTATAAAAGTTTGCCTTGATTGAATGTACAAGAATAAGGTTCAACACATCAGTGCAAAAGGATTTAAGAATTTACACCATTTAACAAAAGAAAAAATAATCACTTAAAAAGCAATCATGTATATACTGCAATTCATTTTACTCATTCAGTGGACTGTTCCAGCTTCTTATTAAAGTCATAGGTTAAGCCCTTAAAATTATAGATTTCAGTTTATATTACTCATCTTTATGTACCAGAACTATGCATTTCCTCATCTGACAACATACAATAAGGAATGAATATCAGCAGCTTAAAAATGAAACAAGCATTTACTTTATTTTGGATTTCTCCCATCCCCAAAAATATAAATATATATATATATATATTTATATACTGTATATATCTGTAGGTTTTGCTGTACTTTACAAAAAGGTATCACTAGATGGCAGCAGTGCATTTTAGAGCTTTGCCAATTTAACAGCTGCATTAAGTAAAAAATGGCGCATGCATGATCTGATCCTCAGAGGACCTTTTCACTTCTATTTAAATATTTTAACAAAGGAAAAAAAAGCAACATTCACAGCACATCAAGCCCAAAATAGTTTACACCTTCTACACTGAAGCATTGTTTAAAATGTACCTGGTAGGTCACCCTTACAGGAGAGGCTAAATAAGGCATGCTTTAGACAGTCATTGTGGTGTTGCTCACTTGAAAGGGGAGAGAACCAAAGAGGTCCAAGCAGAAAATTTAGCAGGTCATGTTGCCACCAGTTTCAGGAACCTAAAGATCTGTAAAGAAAGATGTATTTGGAAATTAAAAGGGAATATGCACTGTCACTCAGGACTCTACCACAGTGCCACATAAAATAAAGCTCTGGTTCAAATAGCATGCTCAGGGATGTGGTGTGAAATTCCGATCTCCATGTGCCTAACAAGGTGGCATTCTAGCCCTGCTGCTGCCTGGCCACCATTCTTGTCTTGCCCTCAGAAGCAAGGACTAATAGGCCTCTGGGAATAATCCACTTAAGAAGGTGACAATTTAATTTCTACCCCTTTTTAATGATATAAGTATATAGTATCTAAAAGTATTTATTTTAAAACATCATGCATATTCTGAAATGGCATTTATATAAATACGTGAAATAACGCAGCTGAAAAATGCTCCCAGTCACTAACTGGGAGGGTGGCACTTGTTCCATCAGTATCGGCTGCTCTGAAATGAACTATAAGACCTTCTAACGTAACACCAACTACTGAATTTGTAACAAGGTCAACAGAGGCACATTCATTTGAATATAATCTTTAAAACTGCTAAAGAAGGCCATACTTACATTATAAGCAGTACTTAATTTGTGTTTCTCTGGCGCAAGTTTTTATCTTTGTGATTGTTGGTAGAGTTGGTTTTCCTTTGGAGGAAAAATGGCATTACATGAGTTAAACTAAGTAACAACTTTTGAAAGTATAACACATGGAAATACAGGGACTCTTTCACTTACTGCCATCCCTGGTGTAGTAAGAAATCTTACCGCACAATATTATCGCATAAAAACATTCTTTATGTAAAGCACCTACAGGTTGAGTATCCCTTACCCAAAATGCTTGGGGCCAGAAGTGTTTCAGAAAATGGATTTTTTGGATTTTGGAATATTTGCATTATACTTACCAGTTCAGCATTTCTAATGTAAAAATCCAAAATCCAAAATGCTTCAATGAGCATTTCCTTTGAGCATCATGTTGGCACTTTAAAAAATTTTGGAGTTTGGAGCATTTTTGGATTACAGATTTTCATATTAGGTATAACTCAACCTGTATATACCTTCGATTAATCCTCCTTTTGACTCCCAAAGCAGACAACATATATGTGACTTTCCTTTTGATTTCTCAACTATAATCCAATTACTATAATGGTGAGAGTGAGTGAATTTTTCTCCGCTGAACACCACTGTCTCTTCTGAACTGATATAAGATAGTCATGAGAGCGGGCAGTGCTGTGCCTCTGATACTTAAATAATTTGGGCACTGTTTACCTGCCTCTCACTCCTTAGTCCCCAACTCTAGGAGATTATGCCAACCTTGGATTGATTCCATACTTGGAGCTCCACCTCCCCTGGATACCAGCTTATCCAAGAGAGATTTATCTATCTATATCTATGCTATAGTCCAGCTTGAAATTAACAAAACCTAAAGCCTCAAATATACTGGTCATTTCCCCTGCATTATCAGGTTAAGCATATGTAATGTGCAAAAAGAAAAAAAACAACAGTTTTGTTTTGCATGGTATTCTAATTTGTGTGGCTACTAAAAATAAGACAGTGCAGCCTGTCCTGGGAATCAAATGGTCTTTAGTCAGATCCATGCCAGATTAAGAAGTTTACACTTCAACCTTCATTTTCACTGTCTTCTGGAACTACAATCTTAGCTACTCCATTTGATTAAACTGCAAATACAACATAATTTAGTCAGAAACTGTCAAATCAATGTCCAATAAAGTACTTACATTGGCCCAGCTGGTTCATCATCTACATGGGTGTTCAGTTTTTTAATAATCCATGAGAGATAAGAGAGGAAAGGAGAAAATTATTAGACTCTGCATAAGGATTAATAGAACAGCAAACTGCAAGTGGCAAACATGGCTATTCATAGCATTTATTAAAGGCCATTCCATCTGGAGGTGCAAAACACTCATGGAGTTATTATTTCTAGATTCAAGTTTTAATGGCAGGTATGTTGTTTCAATGGTTTTAGTTAACACTTTGAATGCTTGTCATGAAAAACTGCAACTGTAGCGGACAGATAGGCTGCAATATCATTATACTCATCTTGTCCCCAAGTTCCAGTGGTTCACTCTTAGATAGATGAGAAGACAAACCAACATTTCAGTTGTAAAATCCTGCTGTTTGTTTTCTTGTGGTGAATGCATGCAGTTTTGGCTCAACCCTGCAATGTAAATGGATGTGTACATTCTGTACATTTAGCTACACATCCTCACTTTCCCAAAGGGCACTCTGTTTTCCTTGCTATTTTTTAAACTTTAGGAGAATCTTTAGTCTGGAGAATGAGACTAAGGAAGAGGCAGCCACAATAGTTCAACCTGATACTGGGTCAGCCATGCTGGGCTATGCCAGCAACAAGCATCTGCATACCAGAGGATGTTCTGTGACACACCAAGGAAAGCTGAATAGTGGTGACATCCCTCTAGAAAAGACTTGAGATACAAAGACAGGCTCACTCTTGCACCCTGGCCAAAACCAGAACCCAAACCCAGGTGAGCCATGAGATATCTTTTTTTTTAATCAAAAAGCTTATATTATCTGAGTTTAGAAGCCTTCTTAAGTTGATACTTTATGATTGTGATTTATAGGTTTTTCTTTCCTATTTCAACTAAGGGCAACCTGGTCCCCTTTAAGCAGATATATATATATATACATACATAGAATTTTTTTTTAAGACCCACAAAGGGGACGGAACAAGTAAGTGCTCTTAGTTTTTATTATACAAAAGTCAGGTGGACTACACATGATTCAGACAGTTTGATTTCACTGAAGGCTTCTAGAAAAACTCTCAGCAGGATTCCACAAGGGGGCTTGGTGCACATGAAGCAGTTATGGAGATTACAGTCTCAGTGTAGGCATCTGCAGGAGCACACGTCGGGAGTAATGTCTGTCAGAGGGAGACATTGCTCCACCTGTTCCTTGGAGGCAACGGAGAGGCAAAGCCACCGCCAGCACACACAGTGACTGGAGCAAAAAAGGATTTCAAAAAAAAGAACTAACCACAAACCAATGACTCATCAGCCAAAACAATAGGCTAGCAACACACCAGTGTCCACAGGAGTCCACTACTAACAACAGTACACTATCGAACAGGTACAGAGAACAAACTAAGACTGAAGGACACCCAGGACATCTGTGTGCTGTGTATGCAGTGGAGAGATACAGAGACATACCAGGTACTAAGACACACAAGCCCAGCCTAAATCCTCCCCTCACAACATCCTAATGCTCCGCATCTCGGCCAAGCCAGCTCAGCTACATGCTAGGAACTAAGCACTTTGGGGATTTAAAGAAAAAGACACAGGAGCAAACTTAGAATATTTTTAGTGCCCTGGCTGTGCACCCAAAAATACAAAATTCTAATGCAAGATAGCTGAATCAAGAATAATACCAATCTACTCCCAACATTAAAACAAAAAGCAAGGGAGGGAGAATTGCAATAGCCAGGCTAATCTTTTCAAAGCATGACACTAGGCACCAACCCAAGCACCTCGCACCGCAGGCTTTTTTCCTTTTGGAGTGGGGTATTCCCTGGTGTCTGATTAGTAACATCACTTTCCAGCCGAACAAGCTGGTAACATGCAAAGGGCTGCATGGAGGTGTTTTAGCAACAGTGCCTCTGGCGTAGCTGCCATGCCTGCAAGTGGGAGCAGCGGAGTCTCACACTGGGGGCCAAATCCCAGGAGCCCCCCGCCCTCTCTCTCCCCAGATCCACTGTCACATTGACAAAGAACAAAGGAAAGAGCCTCATGTCTCCCCACTCTCCTGGACTGAATCACTATCTGCAGCACCACTCTCCCTTACAGGTCAGACAAAAAACAACTTGACCCCTAACAGGGAAGTCAGGAGAAGGGGAAAGAACAGAACTACAGAAAAAAGGTATGAAAATCAAAGTAAATGAGGAGTAAACAGCAAACTGAAATCCAAATTAGTTGTGAAAGTGAATGAAGTAAACTTGAAGAAAAGTGTTAACATTATGAACTGTGCATCGTATAGACTGAAGCGGAGATTAAACAAACTCCAAAAGCATGCATATCGCTCACTTACCACCATGTTTTAAGGGTTTGATGCAATTGAGGGGGGAAAAAAAAGAAGTCATAGTAACCGACAAATATCAACATACCCCCAAACCCTCAGGCCAAAAGATAGCCGGCTTAAACAATGACTGTTCTCTCCACCTCGGTATTACAGACACTGGCTAGATGAGAGGAAGAGGACTGGGGGGAGGGGGGAAAGAATGGAAACAAGATGCTTCTGGAATCCACCTTATGAGAGTGAGGCTTCTGGTGGAGCTGTTGCACACACAGATTGATCTGCATGTTCAGTCTTCCCAACCATATGCACTACGGCCCTCGCTCCGTCTATATCCGCCTCATCATCTAGAAGGGGTGCTCTGCGATGTCTAGTAAATAACAGATTGCCTAACGCAGGTATCATCTCCAAAAAGATGGCTTTAAAGTCAAAATAACAGAGTTGACTCTGGTCAAAGCTCCTCTGTCATTGTGTTCATCTCACTGAGGATGGGGTTTTATGGTTTCTAAATCCACTTAAATTTTGCCTGATCTCCACAGATTAGCATTAAACCCAATAGAGATTAACGATTACTTCCAATTTCCTCCCTTATTTTTGGTCCCATTGCATTTTCTCCATAAGGTAACTTGTTACTGACTCAGATGACCCCTAGTTAACAGATACTGAATGTGTGTTTTTGATGTCATTTTCCATATCCCTGGCCTGCTATAAGGGGGTTTATATGCTACCAAATGTTTTGACAAACTAATAGGTATTGGAACTTTAGTATAGCTCTTAGTTCTAAAGTATCTAAGGGCTTGAATATATCAGAGCCACTAAAAATGGCTCCCAAAACCCTCAAATATTTTCTCCACCAGTAAAGAGTCCCTTTGATTTGCTTATAAAAATTATCCCGATATGAAAATAAAAAGTGCTTTTTGACGCCAGCACTTCTTTTCTTCAATCAGCTACTGTTTTAATTTGATGTTTGTGAGGTCAATAAAATGCCCCGTAGAACTGAAGGCCCCAGCAACTAAGCAGGCTCACATCCCATCTCCCTGCAGCTCTCGGAGGGTAGTCGGCAGGGAACCAACACAGAAGGTGGATCCCAGCAGGTGCCAACTGTAACATGGATGGAAGACTAGAGGATGCTAGCTTGACCTAGTCTTTTTAGAGAATTATTAACATTTTCAGGGAATGCAGTCAAGTGGTGAATAAAGTGAAAAACAAAGCTTTTATTTGGCTCCATGAGTCACTTGTTCCTGAAAACATTGAAGGTAAAAGTTGACATGTAGATAATTCACCTACACAACAACCTACTACTGGGCACTGATCCTCAAAGAGACCATAACAGGGGATTAAAGAAATGTAGGTGTGAGATTTCATTTACAAAATGGCCTGAGTATATTCCGGTAGATAAAAAGACATGGGGCCTTAAACCTCAACTCTAAGTGTTTTCAGTGAGAACTCTAAAGTGATATTTGCTTTTCTAGTGAAATACACTCATATTAAACACTATATAAATTCAAATTTTTGTGTTTTTATATTTTTGTATTGTTCGCCTTAGTGCTTTTCTAGTAAAGGCATGACTTACCAAGAACTCCCAGACTACCCAAAATATGAATACTATGAGTTTGTATAAAAACATTTCAGTGAGTCTGAAATAAACCATAGGTATATCTTGACAATAAAGTACCTATTTGGCAGAGAAAAAGCATGTCAGGCCCATAAAAAAGGTTCCCATTTTCATAATGGCATAAGTAAGGCAACACAGAGCCACAGATGATTAATTATCTGATAGGTAAAAATTTATCACCCCTAAAACTCCCAAGTTTGTATCAAATATAATGCACTTATTTGAAAAAGCAGTGTATGCATGTATCTGTAAGTAAATGTTGGGGGAGCAAATGGGAATAAAGTATATAGGTGAGTTTGTCCTTGCTGTGAACTGCATAGGAGTTGAGGGGAGAGTGAGTGGCTAAAGAAGAAAAGGCCACAGAATAAAGAAAACTCACAGAAGAACAATTGACCTTTTGTTGTTGTTGTTAACAATTATTTCCAGGAGAGGTGAGGAAAACAGGGGAGGAGGTGAGAGCAGGGAGGTCTGGGAAAAAGGTGGAGAGACAAAGGAGAAAAGCATGGAATGGGGATGCTGGAGCAAGGGCAGGGAATGGAGGTGGAGAATGGCGCCTGGCCCACACTGGCTGTCAGGAAGGGAAGGAGAGAAGGCAAACTTTGCAATCATTCCAGCACCCCACACTTTTCACCCCAATTCAGCAACAAAGAAGTAAAAGCTGCTTGCATTACAGTATTCTCCCAAGAGACTAGAGCAAGGAGGTTTTACTTTGCACTTACCCTGCAGTCATCTCTTATGTGGGATTCGTTCACTGTCTATATAATAACTTAGCTTAAAAGAAGTATTTTCCCTCCAGGAAGCTGTTCAGAAGATTTGCTGGCCACAGATGTCTCCTATAAAAACTGGTCCCCGATTTGAGTTCAATAAGCAAGAAACTCTTTTAAAAAGATAGCTGCTTCCCTAGGCAGGTGTCTGCACTTTTCCGACAGAACAATACTAACCATTTCTCAAATCTAACCAGAAGGCCTGCCACATACACTGCAATAGCAACCTCGTAAATGTGGTGGCTTCTTAGGATAAAGACTGGACCTCTGACGGGGACATGCTAGGCCAACGTGTCACTCTGTCATGAAAGCGCCAGCCAGCCTGTCTTAAAATTCAAATATCAGGTTCTGACGCCCATCTTTGCCTTCTCTTACCTGACTTTTTTCCTCTCAACCTTTCCAAAGGGTGGGCTGAGGAAGGTGGTATGTGGCAAAGCACAAGCATTCTGAGGGATGGAAAGGCCCCTTTTAGGCATGAGGCATAAGTGCTCCCAAAGAGCCAAAGTTGAAAACACGTGAAAGGCAGGCAACTCTCTCTCCCTTTACTCTCAAGTCTAAATATAGGTGTACTCTGCCTTGGGAGTCCTAGTAAGCAGCAGGAAAGAAAAATCTGGAGAAAAAAAGCATTAGGGATACATGACAATCCCGAGAAAGCAAGTTCACTTCCCAGAGTAGGAAAGTAAAACTCCTGGGGATACTCCCATGTTGCAGGGAACTAGACCACTCTTACAAAGGCCCATCTGCTTCCAGCTGCCGCCCATCACACTCCCATCCACTTCACTGCTCAGTGTACATTTGGAGGGGAGCTCACCAGGCCTTCCTGCAGGCAGTGACAGCGTCAACAAAAAACCTCTTCAGCAACGTCACTCACCCTAATACTCACTCTACTTACTGCAGGCAAAGAGATTTAGGAGCTGCTGAGAAGAAAGGGGAAAAAAGGACAGAGCTGTTGCTCTCAAACATGTCCTTCCAGAGAGTCTAAAGCCACTGGCATGCCTTTGGGGCTACACTCTTTCTGAGGGAGCATCAGACCTCACTTAGTATCTCCCCCACTGACAGACATGGTGGGG
>RJWJ010002705.1:49816-96377 GCA_004363605.1 Indri indri
AGCCGGCAACCCCACCATCACCCCAGGTCTACAGCCGGCAACCCCACCATCACCCCAGGTCTACAGCCGGCAACCCCACCATCACCCCAGGTCTACAGCCGGCAATCCCACCATCACCCCAGATCTACACCCGGCAACCCCACCATCCACCCAGATCTACAGCTCACAACCCCACCATCACCCCAGGTCTATAGCTCACAACCCCACCATCAACCCACATCTACAGTTCACAACCCCTCCATCAACACAGGTTGGCTTCTGCTGAGCTTAGGGGCATACCATGTGTGGGGCACACTGTTGTAGTCTAGCCAGTGACAGACAAGTGGTAGTAATGGTTGGCTGGCCAATTAATTTCCTTTCGCTGGTCATGTTACAGGGCTGGAGGGTGGGGATGGGGAGCTCTGAAATACTACTGATACAAGTCTCCATCAGTAGCTTCTCCCTGCTTGTAATCATGGTTAGAAATGAAAATCCATGATCAAAAACAAAATTACAAAAATTTCCCAGGACTTTTCTGACTCTAGCCATATCCAGTAATGAAAGATTTTAGCTCTTACTTCTTTCTAATGCTTAACAATTCACTGTGGTCCTGCTGCTACTATCTACTCCCTTCTCTGACCCTAGGCCAGCTTGAGGGCACTGCCTTGGGGCATGGACTCCAGGTGTTACCCCCCAGCTTTCTCGGTCTTAACTTGGGTCAGTGGATACATCAGACACCCTCCAGCATTTATATCTGTGAAACAGAGAAAAGCCAACCAGCAGAGAGCCTTAAAGACCTACCAAAGGGCCAACCAAAGGAACCAAAGGCTGGCTTGTTCCAATCAATGGCTTTGCGAGTCTGACTGGGCTAGGGCAGTTATCTATGGGGGCTATACCAGGCAACCATGTGACAACCAATTAGATACCTTAAATCTGACTGAAAGGCCAGGTGGCCTGTGATCTTGGGGTGGCGTCTAGGCTTGACTTAGATTTTCCTCAAGCTCAATCTGCCTGATGATCTGTACTGAAGGAGGACAGAGCTGAACAAAGAGACTGACAGCTGCCCATTCACTACACGGGGCCTGAAAGGTAGACAGACTGGGGTTTGGAGAACACCCAGAGAGAGAGGGCTAGTTATATCTCTAGGTGGCTAATGCAAAAAACCTTAGCAGTAGGGAGTTAGGAACTGGTATAAGAATTTTTCTTCTTTCCTTTTGGGACTGAATCCCAACATCTTTATAGTCCTGTTTGGGTACTTGGATACTACCCCAGGGAAACAATCCCAACATTACTACTATTTTGTAGGGATGCTCTTACCGTCAGGAACCTCATCTGGCCTCTTCCTCTTCTCATACACAACAATGATCACCACAAGGATGATAATTTCAGCCAGAATTCCCAAGAAAGGCCAGAGTGGGGCCAGGTGGCTCCGTACCCTGAGGATGGTGACAACGGAGGCAGAGCCAACAGAGTTGGTAGCATTACATTCATACTCGCCAGGGTCTTCTGTGATCTGAAGGTTCATAATGCTCAACTCGGTGTAATTTTCCTTGTTGATGATGAAGAAGCGGCCAGAAGTATTGACAAGCTCCTGTAGAAAATGTGAGAACACACGAAGGTCAGAGTAGATGGGCCAGTGTCCAAGAGAGAGTGCTGCTGTTCTCCATTCTTATCAGGGCACTGGCTGGAATGAAGGAGCAGTGTCAGGTACCATCTTTGTCTAAAGAACTCTTGAGCACTTCATTATGACTTTCCTTTAATATCAACAACAACAACAAATCAACAAACTTCTGGTAGAGCCAGGGTACAAGCCTCCCCTGCTGTTGGTCCTCAGGACTTCTCCAACCTCCATGCAGTGACTAGAGATCCTACCATCCACAGACCCAAAAAAAACCAACAATCTAGTAAATGCTGCTTCAAACACCAGATAAGAAATAGTAGCAGGAAGAGGATAAGGGGAGCAGGGCTGTGACCCCCACTGTCAGACCTGTCCAATGACTTCAGAGTCGGCACATATACTTTGCGCTTGGTAAGTTCTGAAAAGTCTCCTTAAACTTCCTCCACGGCAATGCCAAGAAATCCCTCCTAGTCAGAGTGGGGGAAATTCATAACTTCCCTTTCCTTCAGGACTAGAGGGTTAGAGGAAAGGTTATTCAATCAATCAACAAATACTAATGTACACTCCATGTGTTATATCCTACTAAGGGGAAGCTGATATAGACAGGGAGAAGTAAGACATAAAATGAATGAGGAGCTTAGCCTCAAGAGGGAACTGATATCCAAAGGGATGAGTGGTTACAAGACTGTGTTACGAAGCCCGAAAAGAGTCTGTACGGAGTGCTAGGGGGCACAGGTTGAGTGGCCACTGCCAGAAAGAGTGAGAGAAAGATTCTCAGAAGAGCTAACATTTGCACTGGATGCTGGAGAAGGAGAGCTGATCAAGCAGGGAGAAGTACTCAGTCAGAGATCTGCACATGCGCGAAGGCAGAGGTGTGAGAGTGCAAAAGCTGGGGTTTGAGTGCAGCTGGGATGGCTTGCAGCATACTCAGTTCAGGGGATCCTGGCAGGGAAGAAAATGGACTTGTGTGTCTTCACCCTGCAACGATTAACACATAACCAGAAATAGCAGAGAAAAAGGGGGAAGATTATCCCCAAAATGATTCCAGGTATAGCAGCAGTCCCCAACCTTTTTAGCACCAGGGACCAGTTTCATGAAAGATAATTTTTCCATGGACGGGGGGCAGGGATGGTTTGGGGATGATTTGAGCACATTACATTTATTGTGCAGTCGGACCTCTCTGCTAATGATAATCTGTATTTGCAGCTGCTGCCCAGCACTAGCATCACCACCTCAGCTCCACCTCAGACCTTCAGGCATCAGATTCTCATAAGGAGTATGCAACCCAGATTCCTCACATGCGCAGTTTACAAGTAGGGTCAGCACTACGAGAATCTAATGCTGCTGCTGATCTGACAGGAGGTGGAGCTCAGGTGGTAATGCCAGTGATGGGGAGCAGCTATAAATACAGATGAAGCTTTACTTACTCACCTGCTGCTCACCTCCTGCTGTGAGGCCTGGTTCCTAACAGGCCACAGACCAGTACCAGTCCATGGCCCAGAGCTTGGGAATTGCAGAGATATAGCATACAATTGTGTCTGCATTTGAGTGTGGGTATGGCTGAAATGGGAAACTCATAGACTTCAAAAGAGGAGCTATTCTGTGATGCGTCAAGCTTCGTCTTTCAAGAGATGAAAATACCTACTGAGTAATTTCAACCTACTTTGGCTAAAGCTCAAGGACTGTCATCCTCCCCAGGACCAATCTAGAGAAACAGGCATTCCCTTACCACCTCCTTAGAAAACTCAATGTCTTGTTGAACTTTCAAGGGCCTACCCTGAAAATACTCAACTCAGCATCTTCACCTCTCTATTCCTCATCCTGATCCCCCTTATTAATGGGTCTCTGAAATCTAGCCATCATTGTTGATGTCGGAGTTATTATCACCACTTGACATTTTATTATCAAGAGGTCATGAAGTGGGAAGAACAATGGACTTGAAATAAAAAAACTAGATAACGACCCTGGTTTTGCCACTAATTCACCTTGGTTTTATGGAACCTTTCCAAAGAAGCTGGATTAAATGATCTCTAAGGCCCTTTCTGATTCTGAAGACTGATAATCAAAGAGGATGCCTGGGCTGGGCGCAGTGGCTCACGTCTGTAATCCTAGCACTCTGGGAGGCCGAGGTGGGTGGATCCTTTGAGCTCAGGAGTTCGAGACCAGCCTGAGCAAGAGCGAGACCCCCGCCTCTACTAAAATTAGAAAGAAATTAGTCAGACAACTAAAAATATACAGAAAAAATTAGCCAGGTATGGTGGCACATGCCTGTAGTCCCAGCTACTTGGGAGGCTGAGGCAGAAGGATCGCTTGAGCCCAGGAGTTTGAGGTTGCTATGAGCTAGGCTGCCACCATGGCACTCTAGCCTGAGCAACAGAGCGGGACTCTGTCTCAAAAAAAAAAAAAAAAAAAAAAAAAGAGGATGCCTGGAATGGGAGGAATGTATAATACCCCTCTCACAGAAAAGGTAACTGGTCAAAAATCATTAAATTAGCGAGAATTGACTCTTTAAAACACCATCAGCAATCATCCCACAGATTGGGAAAGATCTTCTCTTTGAACATTTCTGGAGCAAACATTGTCAGATTGCCAGTGTCTAAGCTGCCCCTGGGCCTCCTCATATTGCCCCAATTCCTTATCAGTATTTTCCATGTTCTACAAATATACTGCAATTGCCCTCAATACCGTGTCTTCCCAAAAAACAAGACAGGTGCTCTAAGACCACTTCGAGAACAGCATTTTCCTTAGGATAAATTAACTAGAACGGCAGAAGTTTAAGATTAGGCTTAGTTCTTTCAGCGTCCTATCCTATCTAACCCTTGCCAGATGGATAGCTTTAACAAATCATGTACAGGGATTTCATGCTGGACAGACTGTCCACGACCTCCAGATTCACAGTGTAAACCATTTATGACTCTAGAAAGAGTGATCTAAGCCATGCATACATCTGAGGATATAGCTGTTACAGCAACTAGACCAGATGTCTGGGCCTCCTCCCCAGGAGAAACTCCAGCAACCCCACAGACTCAGGGCTGCCTCCTACTCACCATGGGCATACCATTCTCCTTCTTGCGCCATATCCACTCTGGGTGAGGGTACCCAACTGACTTGCAGTACATCGTGGCATCCTGCCCTTCATTCTTGTTCTCGCTCCGTTTATGGCCAGTGATGTCAGGAGCAGCTGTGGAAAAGTGTTAGACACAGTTACCATGGAAGCCTACTCCAACAGGATACTACGGCCCCACCCACTGGCTCAGAGCCCTGCTTCTAATATAGTCAGTCTTGGCTACATTAGAATATGGCCCACCCTTATATTCAGCTTTGAGAAAGAGCATTTCAGGTCAGAAAAGGGTAATGGGTCCAACCCCATACCCTATTCCCATCCACCAAAGCTGCCCAAGCAGATATCAGGGTTACTAATATGTGAGTTTCTAATGTAGGTGTTCTCCAACCTACTGGAAAAGGACACAGGCCCAACTGCCCTCAATTAAGGCCTCCTTTAAAGAAAATGCAAACACAGGCTATTATCATCCCCTCTATCAATTTAGGTTTTTCCTAAAACACCTGCACTAACAACGATTATCCATCATGTCATATGTCACATATTCCCTTAAGGAAATGAGAGATCCTAAAATCAAACACCTATAATCAAATCCTATTACAAGGTATGTAAAAACAATGAATGCTTGGAGAAGCTACCTAATGAATAACAATGACCAGGCCTCTCCCAGGGAAGAGGGAATCCAGCAAACTGGTCTTCACAAGGGGAAGAAAGGAATGAACAGGAAATTCAACCAGTGTCCCAACAGCTTTTATACACAGCTTACAGAATCTGCCTGTATACCTGATTTGCAACAATCTCAATGAACCCAACATAGGGAGAATTTCTAGATGTCCTAGAGGCCTTCAGTCTCCTCTGCTTTTAAGGATCACTTAGGAAGAACTAAATAGCACCTGTAGTCTAAAAATTAGGTAAGTTTTAATGATCTAAGAAGCCTGAGATGGAGGATAACTCTTTGAACTTAGCCTTCTATTATCTCAACTATATTTTCCACCAATGCCTCACCAGTTACAGTAATCAGAAAGCAATATAACTCAAAGCAGGTCAGATGTCATTTTGTTGGCAAGATGGGAAAGTGAATTGATACACCTTGGTCCGAATGTCAGGTTTGCTGGTTCTTTAGTTATTTGTGCTTCCATTCTATACCCATTATCAAATGGAAATAATTCTTGCCCCTGCTGACCTCTCAGTGTTCTTGGATAAATAAGATGTCAAAACATTCACTTTGAGGCTATAAAAACCTGTAAAATTTTATTATATCGTGGGCTAATCCCATGTGCCACCTTTAACTGGCTTGGCTTTTCTTGGCTTATACTACTCACAAACTGGTCTTACATTCATCCCCCACAGGCACCTGGATATGAGAGTGGAATGGGCAAGGCCCAAGCTGTCTCTATAACCAGTCCCTGCCAAACCAAGGCCTGCTCAGTGCCACTCCAGTGTGAAGTGCTTTCTAGACAGGATGTTATAAAGGAATGTCTTTTTGTTTTTCAAGGGAAAATTCCTTACTACAGAAGGGAGTGGTTGGGCTGGCTCTATCCTGTTCCCACAGCTACTTAGTCATGTCTCAGGCCTACTGTTCAACCTGATCACCCTTCCTCAGAGCCTTCTTCAGAAGTCAGAAAATATCCAGCACTTCAAGGAGTGAGCTCCACAGCCATGCAGCAACCAGAACAGCCTCATGCAGGAGGCAGGGGGCACAACAAGCAGAGGAACTGCCACATGTTGCCTCCAGCTGTGTTTCATTCATCTGACAAACGTCTGCTGAGCACCCACTACATGCCAGGTAAGTCACAGAGAAGGTGGGCAAGACCTTTCTGCAAGGTGAATTTTAGCAAAGTCATGAAGAAAATAAGGGAGTAGGTCACACATATTTGTGGGAAGAACATTCCAGGTAGAGGGAAAAACAAAGGCCTTGAGGTAGGATTGTGCTTATGTACAAGGAACAGCAAAGAGGAGTTTGGCTGGGACACAGTAAGGAGAAGACAGCAGATGAAATCAGGGAGACTGGGGTCCCAGAACAGAGAGGAATCTGTAGGCCACACCGTGATGACTCTGTCATTTTGCTGCATCTGCTGGGAAGCCACTGAGGAATACTAAGCACAGATATCAAATGACTTGCATGTTTTAACAGCTCCCTGTGGTTACTATGTGGACAATTGTAGAGAGACAACAGTGTACGCAAGAGCAGTAAGGAGGCTGTGGGAGTAATCCAGGCAAGAGAGAGGGTGGTTTGGAAGCGGGCAGTAGCACTGGAAGTGGGGAGAAATGGTGAGATTCTGGATATATTCTGTAGGTTGAGTTAATGTATTTGTTAACGGATTGAATGTGAGCTGTGAGAGAAAAAGGAACAAAGGATAACTCCAAGGTTTTGGCCTGAGTAACTACAAGAATGGAGTCACCAATTACTAAGATGAGGAAGACTGCAGAAGAATCAGGGCAGTTTTTTGTTTGCTTTTTGGTTTTTTTTTTTTTAGGGTATAGAGAAATAGTGGTTGTAAAAACCAGGAGTTCAAGGTTTAGAACATGTTAAGTTTAAGACAGTCATTTAATATCCGAGGGAAGTTGTCAAGTAGACAGCTGAATTATCAAGTCTGGAGCTCAGGGAAGTGGTGTAGGGTGGAGACATAAACTTCAGAAATTAGCTTATATGTGGTACATTTTCCCATTCTCATTTTCTTTTGCCCCAGAGTGAACACCCACTCTGGGTCATTTATTTGACTAACTGCAACAGTACTCTGAATTTGGTACTATCAGTTTTTGCTTTGGGGACTCATCCCCAAGATTATACATTAGAACCAACTAGAAGGCTAAAAGGTGACCAGCCTTTAGCCTTAGTGACAGTGAGGCCCTGTCTCTACTAAAAATAGAAAATATTAGCCAGGCATGGTGGTACACACCTGTAGTCCCAGTTAGGCAGGAGGATCACTTGAGCCCAGGAGTTTGAGGATGCTGTGAGCTAGGCTGATGCCACAGCACTCTAGCCTGGCCAACAGAATGAGACTCTGTCTCAAAAAAAAAAAAAAAAAGAGGCTAAAAGTTGAGTTGACATATAGCCCTATAACCTCTAAAGTCACTATCCTGAAAGGACCCAGACTTAAAGATCAGGACCTGGGAAAGGGGTAGGGATAGTCTTCACTCCTGCCTTGCTGCACAGGAGAACATGCTTCCCTTTTCTATTCCTCTACTGCGGTATTACACGGAGGCTTCTACTACAGATGAGAACATGGCCTAAAAGGCTACTTATTAGCTTACCTAACCCCCAATCATTTTTTGGCCATGTTTACACAGTATAGGCCTAAGAGAAATAATTTTCAATGGTTAGATCTCTTGTTGCTTTCTTCTCATCTTACCAAAGACTGAATGTAGCTCAGGAACATCTCCTTTACCTAATGTACTTAAACAATAATGCCCTGATTATTTACCCTTGGGATGATGGAAACATTACTATTATACTAGGCAGAGAGAAAACGAATCCAAGCCACATCACTCTACCCTTATAGGTAGTCATTATAACAACTACCACTTTAGCCTTTGGATCAATAAAAAGTTTGTCACTTCTATCTTTTACGGTAGCTGTTCAATTAGAATACCTGTTCCTGCCACTTGCTGAACAGGGCAGTGGACTCACAGAAAGGAAGGTAACCAGGCTCTCAGAGCACCTGTCAGCAGTGGTCAGAGAGGGGGCCCCTTAGGGCTCAACCACCTATGGTGGTTTGGAAATAGTCCTGCCAATCCACGAATTCTCCCCTCATTCAAGAGGTGGTGCCTAATCCCCCTCCTCTTGAGTGTGGGCTTGATATATAATAGTGTTTTGTGATCCCGAATGTCTCAAAGTAAGTGTCACTTATGACAAGTAACTCAGCCTACAGTAAAACTGCTGGCCCCTCAAAGTGATAAGCATATATATGGTGGACTGAAGTGGGTAACACCTGCTGTGGCCAGGCACACCAGAGACCTGACAAGAAAGTAAAACAAAAGGTGGCTGAGATAATGGCTTACAGACACTCCTATGGATGGCCATAAAAATCACAAAAAACACTGACCATGACTGTGATGCCTACGAAAGCTCTGCCACTGAGAACTCTGAGGCCTCTTTTTCATAGGCAGCTATTGCTGAAAGCTCTACTGGGAAGAGAGCAACAACTCCTCCCCCACCCCCAACCCCTGACAGCGTTTCGGGAGAAATCCAGAATTGCTGGGTTCATCAATCAGTGTACTGGTCTCTCGAGCTACTCACCGGGGTTCAGTGGCTTGTTCCCCTTCTCTATTACTATCTTTGTGTGCTGAATTTATTCACATGACTGTTGGTGTGTGAAAGCCTCACAATAAACCATAAAATTCAAAGGCATTTACCTGGCCACTGAATCATTACAAAACCTCCTGGCCCCCTGGTCAGAGTTAACACAATTAGGCTAACTCAAACCTGACACAAGACTGCTGGACTTAGTGACTCCCTTCTAACGAATAAAATAAAGCAGAAGAGTAAAGGTGTGCAACTTTGGAAACTAGTTCACAAAAGGTACTGCAGCTTTTTTCTTGTTCTCTCTTTCTCTTTGTCTCATTACACACCCTGGGGGAGGTCAGCTACCATGCTAGGGGGACACTCAACCAGCCTACGGAGAAGGCCTATGTAATGAGGAACTACGCCTACTGCCAACAGCCACGTGAGTGAGCCACCCTGGGAGCGGATTCTCCAGACCTGGTCAAGCCTTCAGATGACTACAGCTCCAGCCAACAGCTTGACTGAAATCTCAGGAAAGACCCCCAGCCAGCACACCCCACTAAGCTGCTCCCTAATTCCTCACCCACAGAAACTGTCAGCAGATAAGTGTTGTTTTAAGCTGCTAAGTTTTGGGGTAATTTATTATGCAGCAATAGGTAACAAATATACCAACCAATGAAGCAGACATCACTCCATTTTTATAAATTGGAAAATTCAAGTTTGGAAAAGTTATTTAATGTCTAATGGTAAAGCTAGAATCCAAATTCAGGGCTGTCTGAATCCAGAGGCCATGTTTTTTGTACTTTACCATACTGAGTGGAAAATAAATCAAACTAGAACAGGGCTCACAAAAATAAAAATATACAACATGCATTACTGGTAACTGCATAGCAAACTGCCCAAATGTTATCTTTACTTGTAGATGTACTAGAACACCCTAGAGGTGGGACTGATTGATCTGCCAGACTTTAACTACTCCATATAGTATAATGTAAAAAGCAGAGCTCTGGACTTGAAAACAAAAGTCTGGACTCCATCAAGGCTCTATTACTCACCACCTGAGTAACCCAAGGCAGATCATTTAAAATACTTTGAGATTCAGTATTCACTTTAGTAAAATGGGGATAATAAATATTTCATAGAGGTCTTGTAAGTATTAAACTACATCTCTATACTCATCTAGCACATGGTTGGCACTCAGAGTTAAACATAAACATTTAAATTGAGCTACTAGTCACAGAAAGAAGATGCTAAGGCTTGGACTCTGTCATTGCTCTAAGAAATCAAAAAGATGCTGATTTTTATGCACCTCCCCACTTGCTGATATGAGCAGAACTTTTGTTTGTAACTCTAACAAGGTTTAATCAGGTCAGATAAATTATATGATTAATGGCCTGTTTTAGTGCCTTACCTTATATGGACTTGCCATTTAATAAGGGACTGCTTCACCAGGTCCCGCTGGTCTAAAAGCAGGTCCGGAGAGTCCGACTGAGCCTTCATATCGTGAAAGAGAGAAAGTATCTAACTTCCCTTTACCCTCTCAGCAGGGCACAGACTGAGTGGCAAGAGTGAAGGGTAGAAAGAACAAAGTAACAAAGAGACCCTTAGAAGAGATCACTGACCCACTTGGGAATTAACTCACTCTGTAGCCTTGTCAGTCACATATCACATATTCTAATCACATGAGTTAATGGATATCCTTCCAGTATCCTAATAAATAGCAGTGCAAGGGTCCCAAAAGAGTCTTAGTTACCCAACAGCACCTGACCCAATTTCATCATCCAGACAGTCCCGGCCTTTGGCTGAGGATGGATACATGTTCCGCAGTAGCCTCTGTTGCCCAACCTGCCTGCAGTGAGAACAAAGCATCCTACTTCAACATACACATGAGGAAGCTGAGGCCCAGGGAAGGGAAGTGACTTGTCAGAGTCACAGGAGTTTAATGGTAGGGGCAAGATTAGAACTCATTTCTTGTAACTCTCAATCCAAGGGCTTTCAATTGTTATATACTGAATGCAGCAGCATGGCTTGGTGCTTAGGAGCATAGGCTCTGGCACTAGAGTGCCTAGGTGACAACCCAGCTCGCCCAGTAAACTCTGCCACATTGGGCCAGTCATTTAATTCCCCTAAGCTTCAATTTTCTCACCTGGGAAGTGCAGATAATAATAGCATTTATCCCATATAGTTGTGAAGACCAAAGAAAAGGAGAGGAACAAGTAATAAACCTAGCATAGTGCCTGGCACACAGTAAGTGAGCAATAATGTTAGCCATTCTTATTAAGGAAGGTCAGGGTAGCACTCAGACAAGAAGAAAAGAAAGAGTAGATGCAGTTATTTGGGCTGAGGCTGATGTTCAAAATGCTCTAGTAGCTTTAAGATACTATTTTTATGCCTTCAAAGACTTCTCAAGTAGCAGCAATTCTGAGTCAAAACCAGGGTGCTTTGCCATCAGCCGTATCAGCTCTGACCTAAAGGATGTCACAACCTCTAAGTGTCCTCACCTGTAAACTAGCTGCCTTTCCTGCCTATCAGACAAAGAAAGGACTGTGAATGCTATGCATGCTGAAAGTGCTGTACGAATGTGATATGTGTATTATTACTCTTAGCAATAATATTGATCATCACAGTTGAACTCAGCCAGTTTGGATTTCGATATGCCACTTGTAAGGCATTGTGACAGAGCAGGAAACAGGAAAGCAAGGCAAGGCCACTTGCAGAAATCCTAACATGTAGTCCTAATATTCAAATATAAAGAAAGCTAAGAAGTAGAGCGGAGAAAAACAAGATCAGCTGTGGCTCTCATAAGCAACCAAAAAAAAGAAACTCATTTGAAATGTCCAAGTGAGCAGGGAGAGATGGCCCTATTAAGATACTGAGTCTAAAGCTTTCTGGGGCTGGGATGTACCTCTCACAGGAGGCAGTGGCATGTTTGTTGCCGAGGATTTGATGACCACCAAAATTTTTTTCTAAAGTTTCTAAAACTCAAACTCCTTATTTCTTGTATTAATCAAAATGGTTGAGGGATAAAGACAGTGTTTGCTTAGGAGGTATGAGAGGGATTTTCTCTTCTTACTTTGAAAATGATATAGAATTTTTTTTTTTCCTTTTTTTTTTTTTTTGAGACAGAGTCTTGTTCTGTCGCCCTGGATAAAGTGCCATGGCACCATCATAGCTCACAGCAACCTCAAACTCCTGGGCTCAAGCGATCCTCCTGCCTCAGCCTCCCGCGTAGCTGGGACTACAGGCACGTGCCACAACCCCAGCTAATTTTTCTATTTTTAGTAGAGACAGGATCTTGCTCTTGCTCAGGCTGGTCTGAAACTCCTGAGCTCAAGTGAACCTCCCGCCTTGGCCTCCCAGAGTGCTAGGATTACAGGCGTTGAGCCACTGCGCCTGACCTAATTTGCTTTTTTATGAGCACATTTTTTAATTTTAGAAAAGGAAGGAAGGGGAAGAGAGTGGCACTACAGAGTAGAAAGTTGAAAAATTACAGGGATAGAAAATTTCAACACCTATTCATTCACAAATTCTCTGTGACAAAGTGTGCAGTTTCTGGAAGCCACAGCCTCTGAAGAATCAGAACACTGTGGAAGAGATGCCCTCCCCAGTGTCAACTATATAATAAGTGGATCCCAGAGAGGCCGAGCTTTGGGGCAGAGGTCCCACTAAAGCCTAGTCACTGCTATTTCCCCTCTCCTGCCAGCCCTGCTCCATCTTCCTCCTCCTCATCTGCTCAGATTGCCTGCCAATACCTAAGAAATATAATCCTTAATAGTATCTTCCTGTTTACACTGTGCCTCATTCTCGTCCTTTAGGAAAAAACCCTACTTCACATGCAAGGCCTCCCCTGCTACATGTAGATACTACCACCCTCAAATTCCTTTCTTGACAGTGATCTAGAGGCTAGGGTTAAAAGCATGGTCACCTCAGGTCTAGATCCAGGCACATACCCCTCTCTCTGATTCCTTCAGCCTTCTTTTCTTTTGTACACACAGGTAACTCAAGATATGATATTGTGACAGATAATGCCCAGTCCCTGGCTTGGCTAAGTACTTCACTCTCCACAGTGCTGAGGCCAAATACCACCCCAGAGATGTTCTGAAAGGCAGGAAAAGCCAAATGGGGAAGAAAAGTGGTTGAGAGTAGAATAGACGCTCAAGAAATATATATATGTATGGTCTGAATTATATTCCCCTGAAGTGTGGATTCAGTTAAAGCCATAAATAACAAAGATTCTCAGACTTCTTTAAGCTAAAAGGTCACTTACATTCCCCGAATCTCTCTGTTCTCAAGTACAACCACCTCTTACCACTCTATTACTCAGCAGATTTTTTAAATCACTACAGCTATAAAAAGATAACTGTCTCTTATCTCCATCCTAGAGGCATTAAGGAAATAAAATGAGGGTTTATATGAAAATGCTTTGGAACTAACACATACACACGTACCACTCTAAATGCAAGGCAGTTTTTCTATCCCAGCCACAATTGGAAGTGAGCCTAGAATATGATCCTGGGCCTACGGCAAATCTTTTTATTAGAAAAAGCCAAATGTTCATAGTCTTTACCAGACACAACTATCCACAACCTGAAAGACAAGACATTAAGCATTTAGCTGTTTTCTATCCAGGTGTTGCGGGGAGGAGAGAAAGACTAGAATTCCTTACAAATTTTCTGGAGAGACCAACAATACATCTGTCCAAGGTAGTCACAGAATATGCTTTAGGATTTTTATAAAACAGAATTCTCTCAAGGTCTACTTTAAAACCAAGGTACCACCACCTGTCCCATCTTCCTCACGGGGCTGTTAGTACAGTAAAAATGCAACAATGCACAGTAATCACCTTAAATATGATACCATGTAAGTTGTAATTTGCTCTGAAAACATGCCTGTCCTGCAACCTTCTATTCTCTGACCCTCCTGACCACTGCTTCAAGTCTGCTAAAAAGAATATGAAGAAAAGATGCCTCTAGGGCCACTGAACCCCATCTTCTCGAGTAGCCAAACAAATGGAAAAACCAATTCTGTTTCCACTCCTGAAAGTGCTACTTGGAAATCATTAACTCCAAATCAGTAACAATTATAGTTAGTCAGTACATGCAATTGTATGTAATTATCCCCTAGGCTTGGGGAGGACAATTAATGAGACACTCCACTCTTAATCTCCTCACCCATCCTGTCCCTGTGTACTTAGACTCCGTGCTGAAGGCTCAGCCAGCCAGGAATGTTGCAGGGCCTCAAGGCTCCTATAGAGTACAAGTCTCCCCCATAAAGCTCAGCTCACCTAGGCTGGAAAAGGCCCTCAGCTGGCTTAGAGAAAATGTTTTCCCACATCCTTCATCCTCATGTTGAACAAATGTGGCACTTCTTCAAAAACAGAGAGACACCCAGATCTCTCCAAGAAAAGCCACTGAAGAAATCAAATGCCAGGTTCTCTGGCCTGCTGTGACCTGTAACCATCCTGCCTGACTCAACCTCTTCAGGCATTCAGAATTAAATCCAGAAGTTGGAGGAGGCAACGGTCATCCTACATCAACTCACGAGTTAGGCTATGTCACTAAGATATTCCTTTCTTGAATCTGCATTTTTAATCTTCCAAATATTTTAAGAAGACCTAAAGACCTGTTATATAAGACTTTCTTTCTTCTAAATTTATCCTGCTAGCTTCTAGAGATGACCCTACAGATTTAAAGAATAAGTCTGTGTCCTTCCTAAGCAAAATGAAAAAAACTAAAAATAAAAAACATCAACTCTTCAGTCTGACTTCAAACAGTAGCCGTGCCTCCCCATGGTCATTTTATGACAGTGGAAAAAACATAGGATTGGGAGTCAAGACCTGGGTTCTAGACTAGCTCTACCACAAACTTACTATGTGACATAGAGCTAGTGGTTTCACTTTTCTGGGTCTTTGGTACTTCTTTGAAATAACACAGGAAAGCTGAAATTAATGATGTTAGATAGCTCCAACTTTTACAGTTCTATTTGCCCTTTTTTGAAAATGTCTGCTACAGCCTCATCTTGACAATGTCACGCGCCCATAGGGTTTCTATTAAAATTCTAATGAATTAGCCGCAAACGGCTCATGTTCAACCTGCACACTGTACTTTCCCAAATCCTGCTGGCCCACTAAAGACCTAAGTAATCACACTTGTGATGCACCGTTCTAATTAATTACATAAGGTTGAGCCATATGAACTGCCAACATTCAAACATTTTGACATACAAAAATGGCAATTTCATATAGTTCAACCTACTACATTAACTTATTTATTTCTCCTAACAAACCCATGAGGTTAAGTACTGTTGATACCCTCATTTTACAAATGAGGAAACAGAAGCATAGAGAAGTTAGTAGCTTGCCAAGGTCACACAGCTAGTAGATGATGGGGACTGAATTTAAACCTAGACAGCCAGGCTCCCAAGCCTGTGGTCCTAACCATAACATTATATTGCCTCTTGAAATGGAAGAAGAGCTTGAATGCTCAGAGGCGAGACCAGGATAATGTCTCGGAAGGAGAGTGAGAGGCTCCCACTGCAGCCTTTGTTGGGTTGTACCTTTCACTTCGATGGTGGCATTTGCTTTGGGAGCGCTGACAAAGTGATATACACAGTGGTATTCACCTGAATCCTCAGCTCTCGGCTTATTGATCCTGCAGAGATGAGAAGAAAAACCAAGTGAGACAACTGAGAATGACCAAAATATACCACAAAAGGAAAATCAAAGGGGCAGTCAGGGACCCTGCTCTCCAAATCCTGCCCCTTAATGCAACTCACCTCCTCCTAACTAAAAGTAAAAACCCCTCTCTGTGCATCCCCAAACATTAATGCCTCACTCTTTCCGGGGTGCCAGGAATACAAAGATGGAATGGCACACTGTCTCTAACCTTAAGATGCTCCGGTACATTGGGAGAAACAAATTGCAAAATAAGTAATCAAAATAGAGGGCTGTACAAAGTACTACAATTTATACTAGGATATAGAGGATGGAACCGTAACTGAAAACCTCTTGCTCACCTCATGGTTCTAGTCACATAAACAAGAACAGAAAACAAAAAACAAAAAGCCACAAGCTTTTTCTGAGCTTTAAAGACCTTGTTTTGGTAGTCCTACTCTTCCTGCCCTGTATTTTAGTAGCATGCCTTTCAATAAGTCTACTCACTAACAGGACCTAGATATAGCATTAAAAAAAAAAAAAAAAAAAAAAACCTGCCATTAGAGCATCACCACAGAGATGCAGCTAAAAGCCTTACCATAAACTCCAGCACCTGCATGATCTGGTCCCTGCCTACCTCCCTAGCCACATTCCATGCCATTTTCCAGCCCTTCTGGTCTCTTTTCAATTTAATGTGCCAAGCTTGTTCCTACCTCAACAGCTTCACACAGGATGCTCCTTTACAAAGAATGTTCTTCCCGTCACTTTTAGCTTACCTAACTCCCTCTTCCACCAGGTCTTGGCTGACATGTCACTTTGTCCAGCCTCTATCTAAATTTCATCCCCCTCCATGACATTCGCTCTCACACTACCCTGTGATTTTTCATAGTACATATCACAACATATGATTATACATTTATGTGATTGCTTGATTAACGTCTGACTTCCAAACAGACAAAGTTCTATGTGGGTAGGCACTATGTGGTACATGATTCTACAGCCAGCACCTTGCCTGGTGCCTGGAATACAGGAGGGGAATGAATAAACAAACAAATGAATGACTGAAGGAATACAAACTCAGAGTGAATAGCTGTGCACAGATCCAGACCAAGTTAAACAGAGTAACAGGAAGGACTGTAAGAAGTGTGTATGGCCAGAACGCTTTCTTTGAATCTCACAGGGTGATCCCAAACAAGCTTTTTGCCCCTGAGGGTCAACTTCGCATCAGCTCAGTATACTTCGGCCTACACACATACACATCAAACACATGCAGGAAGCTTGGTGAGTAATAACAGAAAACAGAGAAACAACAGCCTTCAGATTGAGAATTAATATTTATATAGGGCTAGGTACCTGCTGTTTTGCTTAGTGGTTAAAATATGATACTTATGATGGTAGAATCTCCACTGTATTATTTAATGTCTAAGAAAAACTCCTCAACTCGACCCCTGACTGGCACAATGCATATCCATCTTACTGCTCATTTCAAAAAAGAAACATGAGTTAAGAGACTATGAATCAGAAAAGACATAGCCTATCTCCAGGACTGTCTCAGCACATCCATGGCAGCATAATATTCTACGAGGAGCAGTCAGGATGTCTTTTTAATTTGACACAATGCCTCTTCTTAAATCAACATGCTCCCAGTAGAAAAACAGACACAAGTTCACTGCTCTTGACAGCAAGTGTTCCAGAGTTTGAGGAAGGAGCAGCAGCTTTAACTATCTTCACGGCTTAAACTAACTTTAAGTTCCTTGAGAAATACTTGGTAAGATATCTCCCACTATTGAGGCCATGCCTATGGGCTCCAAATCTCCCCACACCATTCCCTTGGGCTAACTATTAGGAAGAAACTGAAGCAAATGGAAATGTCCCATACAGGCTGAGCAGAGGCAGGGTTCTGAAACTGGGCCCATGGCTGACTTATTAGGTAGCCCAAGGGACTCATCAGTTGTTATCCCACAAAATGTGGAATCACAGAAAAACTCGAGGGATGCAGAATGCCCCTGGAGAACTTCAAATAGGCTGAGGAAAAAAAGCAGAAAAAGCATTTTATAAAGTCAGGCTGAAACTTTATGAAGTTACAGCTCAAAGCTTTGTGGGCAATAGTACAAGACCCAAGAGAAACATGATTGGGTGTCTGCAACCTTGAAAGAAGTACTATAAAAAGTAAACCTGTAAAACTAATGGACAGACCAAGAATAAATGCCTTTTAATCTATCCAACACCTTTATTTGATTAACCCTTTCCAAACTATGAGGATATAGCTGAGACTATATTTCCAATTTTGTATCAGAAGAAACTACAGTGGAGATAGGTTAATGTGCCACTGAGCAGTATGGCATAGCAGGAAAAAAAACAAAAACAAAAAAAACCACGAATTCTAGAAAAATTTCTAACAAGTCAGAAGACCTGGAACCTAGCCTTGGTTCTGGAATTTATTAGATACAGAATTTGGCTTTAAAGCAGCCAAGAGTTACTCTTTGAGTCTTAGTTTCCTGGCCTGAGAAAAAGAGAGAGGTCTACAAATTCAAGTAGATCAATTAAACAAGGGGGTGAAAAGATCTCAATGCTATAAAACACCACAGAATGCTCTTGCTACTACCGGGTACAAAGGTTTTCCTGGTCTCACTCTGGTGCTGTCTTTGCACTGCATGAACCTACCACACAAGATTAGCTGACGCTTTTTCAGATTAGTTTTCAACCAGGAACAGACCATTCTGAAAGGTGAGGTGCCACGTGTTCTAGATATTCCAAAAAGCCCCAAATCTTTGGGCGTTGGGTAACTCTAGCCATCAAGTATCCTCCTTTCTTCAAAGGATATTTCCAGACTACCATCCTCATTCCAGGTTGTTAAAGAGCCCTGTATCTACTGGTCCTTATCAGGTTTATGGTGATATTAAACACTCCTAAAAGGTAATTCACTAGGAAATCTACCCAGTGGCAAGATCATTTAGGGAGATGTCTTGCTCTAATAGTCTCAAAGCAGACTTCAATTTGATTCCTCAAACCACTGGATTAAGGCAAGACATTGCATTCTAATTGCACCTTTCCTATTGACTAGCATTGTTACTCTGAGCAAATCATTCTCTCATGCCCTCAGTTTCTCCAATATCATAGTGAGGGGATCATCTATGGTTCTCAAATCTGTCTGCTCATCAGAATCATTTGGCAATCTTTTATAGATTCCTGGGCCTTACGCCAGGATTAGACTGGATTAGACTCTCCAGGGAAGGACCAAATATATCTTATTTCCCTCCCACATGGCATAATTATGCATCATGAATGTTGAGTAAGTTCGGCCACACTCCCTCCCATCTTCCCAGGAGCTGCTAGCCCCTCTCACCTGTATTCCATGTTGCTGGCATTCTTACGAGTGGCAGTCAATTCCACCCCATTCCTTGTCCAGTAGCTGTATGTAAGGGTGTGAGAGCTGGAGGTGAGGTTACACTGCAGGGTGACGGGGAGAGCAGGAGGACTACCTTGAATAATGATCTCTTCACTGGTGACAATCCTTGGCTCTGTAATAAGAGTACACAATGATAGGGGGCAATAGCTTCCATCCTCTGCAGCCCTGGCCTGAGAGTTGGATGGGGTAGGAAGGGGAGACTAGAAGAAGAGGGAGGGCAGACAGGACCACATGAGGAATTTCACTTTACCACTTTGGAGGAAGTCAAGAAAGGAAAAACAATGATTATAAGCAAATGACCACTAGCGAAGACAACAGCCTGAAGACCAGTTGGCCTAGACGTGAAAGAATGGGAGTATTACAGGTACTTATACTGGCAATAATCCACTTACGCTTTTGAATACCACCTTTTTATGATATAAGAACCACCCACAGATTCGGCTTCAATTAGAAAACCAGCTCCACCTCCCAGTTCTGAAGACAAAGGCAACATCATTTACATAACTAATGAACTCCCTATGGGCCTTAGAACAGTAATAGGTATAATTAGACAATACATTATGGCTTTTCCCACACTGAAATGTTAAACCTATGGCAAGCCAGCCATGGCTATTATTTATGCAGAAAAAGACAGCATAGATCCTAAATGCAAACTTCCTATTGGAAGTCTCCTGTATTTCCCAAATTTTGCTAAGGCAAAATTCTTAAGGAATTATCAGTTCTCTCCAGCCCATATTTATTCCCAAAACAAAATTTTTTTCAGAATTGCACTTCAAAACACATTCTATTCCAAGATAATATAACTAGAGTGCAATATGTGTTGGTATTAGGGCTCCCAGAATTGTAGAAAGGCCCTTAGAGTTCACTGAATCCCACTCTTTGGAAAAGTGAAATAAATTGTGCAAGGCCATAAATATTATTAGTGGCAAAGCTGGGTCTAGAAGACACATCTGACTAAATTCTCCATCCCTGTCCGACCCCAACTCCCACCCCCACCTTCCACCCTAGGGCAAGGCATATACTTCACCTTCTGGTTCTATCCTGGGCTTAGATAACCTGGGATCACTAGTGTATAAAAATAATCTGAGTCAAATATTATAATATAGTGAACAGAAATTTTTTAAGTCATATTCTATCATTCCTGGAAGTTTCATCTTTAAATCACTTTGAAATCCATCACTATATTAAAGTCAAGATGTTTCCATGTTTGTTATTTGTCTTTTGTTGTTGTTTGTCAATTTTTTTCCCAGGATTAGTTCTTTTTCTACTTTTGGTCAAACATTTTCAGGTGAAGTTTAAACTAATCATCTTTTTCACCCACAATAAGAGATATTTGCTCTTTTATTTTCTTCCAATTCTTTCTCAGAAACCCTTGACTGACTTCCCACTTCCCTGCATCTGGCTACTTCCTGTCTACAACTCCACAGCAGCATCCCCTCACCATTTTATGCAATACAGTGCGGACCATTAACTCTTGAGAACAGAACTCTCTCCCTCCATTGGAACTAAGGTTTGTTTGCAGTTTAGGGAGGAGGAAAGGACAGAGAAATCATGGGATACTTGGAAAATTTAATGCCTTAAGGACTTCCTGACCAATGTAACATTTCTGACTGTAGAGTTAGTACCTTCAGAGAAACTTGTACTAAAGCAAATCCTTAAGTTTGCTCAATTAACAAATTGGTTCTAACTATTTTCCAACTCTGGCAAAAGAATAATGGTTATCTTCCATTCAGCACTGGTCCTTATCAGTAACATCAAACAGGGTCTCTATGTACAGATAATGGAGGCATAGCAGCCACTAAGACAGAAGCAGATGCATGTAAACACGTTAGCGCAGTGGTGTCCCATGGTTTCCAAGACACACTGGACAGAAGCCAAATCCCTGGACCTTAAGAAGTCGAGCAGAACGGCTGCAAACCCTGCAATGGAAGGCGCACACACACCATCAATCAGCAGGAAGCATCACAATTCCAAGAAAAATCAAAACTAAGCAAAAACAAAAGAGAAAAAGATAGAACCAGTACTCCACAGAAGAGAAATTAAAAAAATATAAAGGCAACATTAAAACCCAAACACACTTTTAGGTTTTCACTGAATTTTTATTAACCAATTTCATTTTCTGTCCCACTTGGGACTTTCTGGCTCTTCCTCTCAGATTACACTGAGAAAGGGTGAACTCTGAGAATGAGGCCAAGAGCTTCCAGATGTTTAAATAAGTACAAGGAGGCCAAAGTAAATGCTACTCTTACCTGTGGCGATGCAAATGACCACTGCAGCTCAGGGAGATTAAGAAGCTGATGAAAGCAACCTGGTAGACTTTCTGCCAAGAATTCTTGGAAGGCAAAGGAAAACACTTTTTCCCTTAAGTGTTAAAGATCCAGGAGAGTCAGCTGGGAGCAAGTGGATAATTTAAATAGGTTTAAATATGATTCTGTACCATAGGAGGGTTGTGGGGTAGGGTAACCTGCCTCCTGTGATTGCTGTATCTGAAAACTAGTGCCAGACCAATTCCTTGGCCATGGTGCCACATCTGCATTCTGCACCAGGACGAAGGTGGGGCTTTTATTTCTGTGGCCAAGCACTGCCCAGTGAAGTCCAAGAGAGATGAACATTTAGGAAAAGCTCAAACATTTTCACCTGCCACTGACTCCTATTTAGAAGCAGCAGGTAGGAGACCCTTACCCTAGCCATCATGCATATGTAAAGAACATGCTATGGCCGGAGAGATAACCCTAAAATCTGGGCACATTTCTCTTCCTGCCTTATGCTACTCAAGGAGCTTTGGGGAAAGTACCGCCAGGAGGTCATTCTTAGATAGAAGACTTCAACCTCTCCCTGGAGGCAATGTCTTTGGGAATGCTGAGATCATAAAACAATCCAATTAGAATTGAATCCAGGGTGTTTTGAGGAAACGAAAAACCAAAAAAACAACAGCAGCAACCTCCTGGCTCTCCAAAACAGCTAATTAGGGTTAACTGACTGATGGGGAAGTCTGGGGAGAGACTGACTAGCCAGGATTTGGTTTAACCACATGCATACAACCATAAGTTAGGAAACTGTTTCTAAGCAAACTAGAAAATGTTGTGTAATCTTGGGATTGGTTAAGTAGGTCCCCAAAGCCTCATCTTTTTCTAGCCCCCAAGCATGGTCTTTCTAGCTATGAGTCAGGCTCCTGGAAGTACAAGTACCAAATGCCCAGCCCAGTCCATGCCTATAAACTTCTGCAGACCTCTGTGGCCATTTGGATAATTCTGCTTTTATAAGGAAAGGAGCAAGGGGGCAGGAAAAGTAGGCGTGCAAGGGAAAAAAAATTGTTTAAAAAAAAAGAAAGAAAGAAAGAAGAAAAATTACTGGGTTAATGTTCCCCATTTTCACATAGACAAGGTTTTCTTTTCCCCTTTCCAGAAGCAGGTTCTCTGATTCAACAGTGCCAACTGCAGCAGCCTCTCCCATCTCTGCTCTACGGAATTTTTTTTTCATAGGGATCTGAGTAGCTACAAAGAACAGACACGAATTTGCTATTTCCCATACAAGCACATAAATTCAAGGCCAATGTCATACCACCTCCTGTGTTATCACCAAATTCCTCATAAAACTAGTATTTTACTATTTTCACCTACTCTTTCTAAATCGATCAGCTCTTGGCTATCGGTCTCTCACTGAATCCTTAAAGAAGGTGAAAAACCCAGAGAGGATCTTTCTTTTAAATAGAGAATGCCCCCTCAATTATAACCAGGTCTGACATGGGGCTAGAACTCTTCTTGGCCAAGAGCACTAGCTCTGTGGTAGCTTCTCCTTCCCACTTTCTTCTCTTTCAAGAAAGAGAAGTGGCCACAAAAGCTCCTGTGTCACATGTCTCACTTGTACCTGCTATAATAGATGAAGGGGAAGATTCTGAGCCAGCCACTCAGCTCACCTTATCACTGAGAGGAAGAGGGCTGGAATTTAGTTTCCTCTTTTTTCAAGACACAAAGAAAAAGGCCAATGTGAATGGCTTCCAAACCATTTCTGGTGTTGCCATTCTCCAGGATGAGGAGCACTGTGCCAACAGTCAGTCACCAAAATGTGAACAGGAATTAGATACAACTCAGACTTTGAAATAGCGTGATGGGGTTTTAAAAAAAATATTTTGCAGCTTAGTGTCACCTGGCTCCTAACAGCAATACATAGAGGAAATCTCAGGCTGCTGCTTTTAAGAACAGGAGAGGCAACAGGCAGGCCTGGTGAGGAGTGTACTGCTGCAGTGCAGGGCTAGTCTCAGAGAAGCACATGCCACTGTTTTAGAAAAGAAAAAGAGCTGGAACTATGGAAGTATCCAAGCTTACATGCCACCCAACAACCAAAACACACCACCACACTGCACCCATGGCAACATTCCCATCACAGAACAGGATGACACCAGGTCACAGTGAGGGAAGAGGCTGGGCAGACACAAACTCAAAATCAGAGGTGAAGGCAGCTACTCAGAGAGCTTCAAACAGATGAACAGAAGAAATAAAAAGTAGTTAGATTGGGGAGAGAAACAAAAATAGAAAGGCACCAGAGAAGAAATCAGCAAAAGGGTAAGCAGGAAACCTACTACAAAATCAAAGGGGAGGGAGAGAAACAATTTCAACACTACCCTCCTTTGACTGCCTGGTTTTGTGAGTTTTAAAATTTTTTTTAACCTCCCCAGTTCTCCCTCCCCACTTCTTCCCAACGCAGATGAATTTGGACACTCACGGATTTCCTCAAGTTCTTTGTTCCTGAGAAGAAAGACACAGAGAAGGGTTGGGGGACAATGGAGGCAGAGAGCACGGCAGAGAAGAAAAAAAGTTGCCACAGATGTTTTCATACACTACAACCAAAAGGGTCGTGGGTTTGAAAAAACAAAGACAAGGGGTGGTGGGGTGAGCGATCATACTGGGGAAGAGGGAAAGGAAGCAGAAGGGAAGGGTCATTGGGCCACCTCTAATGACTACAGTACTACTACTGTAGGGTGCTGGACTCACTCTGAAGGACGCTTATGGTGGCCTGGGCTCGAATCCATGTTATGGAGGGGTTTTGCCTCAAGTCATTCCTCTTGGGGTCGTTGCTGGCCCTGCACTCGTAAGTCCCAGAGTCCTCCAAGGTGAGCCGGGTTATTCTCAGCACACTCACGCCGTTTGACCCGTAGGCGGTGTTTACGGTGACACGGCGCTTCCGAGCACCGTCCCACAGCTGTCTGAAAGACTCTGCCCGGTTGACTTCTGCGTACCACCACTGGATCTCTGGCGTGGGGCTCCCGACCACGTCACAGTACAGCTCAAAGGCGTCCCCCGTGAGCTTAGTTTCTGACATGGGCGACTTGACAAACCCAGCTAGAGGGAGGGGGAGCAGGAATGCAGTGACAGGCCAATCAGAAAAAAAAAAAGAATCAACAGGTGTTAATAGTAATTTAAAGAAAAGAAAAGAAAAAAGCAAATGAGCTGCAAGAACAAAAAAGGATTCATTTTTAAACTATAAAGAGACAGTAATAGCAATTCATACAAGCTCTTAGAAGAAGAACCACCCTGGGAAGCTTATGAAGCAAAGGCAGGCTAATTACAAGCTGGGGCAGCCCAGGTGCTGGCCAGGCAGAAGCAAGCCCACTGGAAAGCATTTTAGCAATGGGCCCAGCTGGTGGGAATGAGAAAGCCTCAGGTCTTGGGGAAGAGCCTCTTTCCTTAGAACACAAACCATTCATTACCTTTTCAAACTCAGGCAAGTGATGAAAGATAACCGGAAGTGGCAGTAGGTTTATATACCAAGTCAGGATCTCTTTTTTGGATGGGTAAACACTGTTAGAGATGCAATGTCTCTTGCAAGCCTCAACAAGAAGTACTAACTGACCTACTGGTGCCTTCTCTTGGGATTTAGAGTACAAATTTCAACTTATAATGTAGCAAATTTCTCTCTCATGCCCTATCTTGAGTTCAGATTAGACTTTCTCCACCTCCTACTCTTCCCTGGGGCTATGGCAAACAACCAACCCAGCTGTCTGTGATTAGGCAGCCTCTACCTGAATGCAGACCTTTGGACTCAGGAGAACAGGACAGTCTGTATTTCGCACCACAGTGAGATACTCTGGGGGTCAGCTCAGGAGTGGGACCAGCAGCACCAACAACCCAACTTATCACCAGCCAGTGGAGGGTCTTATGCCCTCCATAATCCCATAAATACATATAACTAGAAAAGTCTTCTGAAAGGCAGTTGTAGAAATAACCATGGTATACTTCACAGGCTCTATATAGTTTAGTTGTCTGGCTACTAGAAGCCAGCTCAAAAAGAATGAGAAATGTATGCTGATTAATCAAACTAAACTTTAGGGTGAAAGTCAGGCCTCAACCAACACTGTCAGGGACTGCCCAGGAATTAAAGCTGATGCCTACCTCCACTTGCCCATACTTTGCTTGAGGTTACACTTCCTCAAGACAAAGTGGAAATGGCAGAAAAAGTGTAAAAAAAAATCCAGGCTTATTTGAAAACTTGGAGTTGGGTCCACAGGTAACAAAATCACAGTGCAAGCATACTCTCTCTCACCCATTCACTCCACCTCGGGTTCATTCAGCATTTCTACCAATTCAGGCAGTGTCCCAAGGTACAGGGCAAGAAAGAGGGCACTCAGTGGCTTGGCAACTTCCCCTGGGAGACCTGGAGCATAAGCCAAGTGAGCCCCTCTGCAGTGAGCAGTGAGGTCAGGGTCTGCCAACATCAGACTAAGAACATTCCAGAGGAGAGTAAGAACTAAATTGAACAGTTTTCCTATAGTCCAGAAGCCAAGGATTTAACAGGACTAGCTAAAAATGGAGGTTGCTAAGTGGAAAAATTTCTGTTTATATTCATAGTGGTATTTGCCTATGGAGATAAACTCCACCCCATGGATCTAAGAATGTGAAGGGAGATAATATATTTACTCAAGCAGAAATCAAGACCTTCCAAATTCATACTAGACTTTCAATTCCTGAAACTTTTAGAATCTGAGGAGCACAGGAATGTTGTGATTAACAGACTCAGACTACATGTTCTGCCTTTAATACGCCATTCTAAACTACCTCTTCGGATCCAACAAGTCTTGTTCCCTATGAGGAAATATCTACCAGAGGATCCAAGAAGCCAAACAGATGTCATTCTCAAATGCAGAAGTTTTAGAATTACAGAAAAGAGCCCCCAAGTCCCTGTATCAAGAGCTGAGCTCACTGCCAAATAAAGTGGTATCCAAGGAGCCATGTCTCGGTCCATCTGACAAACTGCCACCTGTCCGCCTGTCAAAGTCAATGCCAGATAATACAAAGGGAGAGGTAAAGGAAGCTGGTTTCATTCATTTTTCTACTGGTTCAGCCATCAAAGAATATTGGATATCAGTAAATCCCTGGAATGCAGTAATAGTATTACTCTGTTTTAATCATATTCTTGACCATAAGTGGAAATCACAAATGGTCTTATTATCACATTCTCTGTGAACTTGGGGAGTTTATAGCCTCTCAAATGCTGTAAGTATGCAATTGTTTGTGCCCTCAAACTCTGTCAGTGGACTTGTTTTGTATTTTTTTTCCCTTCCTCCGAATTGCACTTCAAAGCAGGCCTATTTCTCAACGTCTTGACCACACTCACATAAAAAGGATGCCTGCAAAGTATGTTCAGAACCACCAAGAATCCATCCAATTTCAGTGTAACCCCAAATCCCAATACCACACAATTCAAAGGTAGTTGAGAAACAGTCTAAACAGCATGATTCCCACTGCACAGAACTGAGCAAGTCATTCAGCCTAATCGTAACACCCCAGGCAAGACTCTTGTTAAGCAGGAATGAATGCTCATCTGAGTCAGTTCAATTTTCTACTTGCACTGAGGAAAATGGAACCAAGATAAAAATGTTCTTTGAATTAGTAAATTATATGCTGTATATTTAAACAAATTTATTTAAAACAACATTAAAAATCCTTTAGGACACCAACAATGGACATCTTCCTGTGCTTTCTTTGAAAGCCATTATTATTAGACATATATGTAAACAGGTAACATTTCCTAAGTTTGTGTGTTGTTGTATGTTAGGCAACGTGCTAAGCACTTTATATTTATTATCTCATTTAATCCTCACGACTGCCTTAAAAGATAGGCGCCATTATAATCCCCACAAAGATGTGGAAACTAAGGTCCAAAAATTTAAACATTTTCCCCACAGTCACAAGCTAATAATGAAAGTATGCCCTGGAATCCAGATGTGTCCAAAGCAAAGCATGGTCTCTTTTAACACTTTCTACAACTACAGTCAATATGTCTCACTAGGCTAGAAAAGTTTTTGTAGTTACTTAAAAGTTGAAGTCATGCTTTGTCGCCACTTAGTTTAATAAATTAATTAATAATTCCTGGCCACAAGAAGCCAGGAACCCTCCACTAGAATATACAACACACTATGATCACTAACTCCTTAAAATTAAAACCTTACTAAAGAATGGAGATAGAGGAGCACAGGATGAAAAGAGTTCCTAAAGCAATGGGGGTAGGTGAGGGATGAACAGGGAGAAAGCAAAAGAAAAGCCTGTTCTGAGGCAAGACTGCCCCTAGTTCTGATGATTTGAATGCCCTGCTCTAGAGGCTAACTTCAGAGGAGGAAGGAGTTTAAAAGACATTACAAACATTTCTCTGGTGTGTAGAAGAAGCCAAATTAGTAAAGGGCAGCATCTAAAATTTTTATGAAACTTTATATTTGCAAAGTGTTTCCACATACATCACATCTCGTGTGTTCACAGGGCCGATGCAGAGGCAGGTTCATGAATTGCCCAAGATCACTTAGGCAGCTTGTCCTGAGTGGGGCTGGGACTAGAACACAGGTCTACAGCTCTTAGGCTAGGGCTCTTTCCAATAAACCATACTGCCTCTAAACAAACCAACTAGGGGATTCCTTGATAGCTGAACACTCATCAAAAATCATGAAAACAGATCTATTTCCCCTCCAAACAGCAGGGAAAAAGAAAGAAAGAAAGAAACACCTCTTTACACAGTACTGTGAAATCACAATTAGCAAGAGAAAGTTATTAGCAACCATCCACCTCATTATCCATCCAAAATTAGCTCCAATTCAGGAAAAGAACCAGCTCTCGCAGCAGTAGGAGGTAGGCAGCTCAGAGCCTGACTCACACTGCCCTGTCTTCATTACCAAGGGCTTTTAAACAATTATGTGCTCTCAACAAGAAAGCACACAACTGCCCTAAGTTGGGAGACCAGCAGAAGCATCTGTTTGATCTCCAGGTCAAGTCTCATCCAATATTTTGGAAAAAGCCTAAATTTTAGAAAAACAACCTCCCAACCCATCCCTTCCCTGCAATCATCTCCACCCACTGTCATAAGTGACTGGGCCAATCTCAAAGAGTTTTGACAAAATATTAATATTGGTGCATTCAGTGCAACAATAAGAAGGAGAGCTGAATGGCTTTGGGGGAGGGAGGGACTAGAAGCTGGTGTTGGAGGGGATAGCAGGCAGAGCATTAAAAATGGAGGCAGCAAAACCAGGAGAAGTGTAATGTAAAATTGCATAACTGGGGGTGGGGGATGGGAGGCAGAGATGACAGCTGGGACTCGGCAGCCGGAGAAAAGGAGGAGCTCTCTGGCAGGGAAAACTGGATGTGTAGATATATAGCAGAGGGTGAGAAGAAAAAGGGAACACAGAAAAGCAAGTTGAGCCCAATCCCAAGAAATCTGCTTTTATATGTGCCCTAAAGAAGCAAAAAAAAGCTAGCCTAGCCCTCTGTAGGAGAGACCATCAGTGATTTTTACGTTTACCTCCAGGGCAACCACAGAGTAAGAAATAAGACTAACTTCTCTCCCTCTCCCTCAGATGACTATTGCCAATGCCAGGCCTTTAAATCTTGCCTGCTTTTGTCACCTTTTTTCTTTTAAACAGCTGTTCCCTACAAGCTCCCACTACCACTAATTCCCTGTGGGTGCCTCACAATAAAGAGGAAATGACAGCCAAGGACATAAGAGCATTTCTCTCTCCTTTGTCTCTGTCTTTCACACACACAAATTTAGGTCATCTACCTCAAAAAGAAGACTGAGCAAGACCCACAGACATCTAAATGTGGTTATAGGGACTATGAGTATTTCAAATGTCTAAATGACCCTTGACTGCTATAAGGCTGTCATAGACTTGAGCCTCAGACTACTGTACAGCCTGCCTATCCTTGCTGTTAATTAAGAAACAGATCATTCATCACTATTCCTTGACACCAAAGGCAGGTCAGAAGTCTACATGCACTCACTCTGTTTGGACTGACCAAGAGTAAGGCAGGCCTGAAGCCCCGGCAGAGGACGGGAAACAGGGTAACCTCATTCTCTGCAGCAGAAAGAAGGTGCTATGTCTGATCTCTAGGCAGAGATAGCAGCAATTACAAAGCATTTTCCAAATTCACACCTGTTCCTTTCAGGCAGGTATGACAAAAGTTTGGAAATTAAGATCATCCCTATTAGTAGCTTTGAAACCAGGGCCCACCCTTTATTGTGAAATTATGCCATCCAAAATGACTAAAGGAATCTGCGCAGCCTATATTAACCACCCTATGCTTTGGAGAAATAGGGAAATCTAGTTCACGCCAAGAGAGACTATATAGTTTGGTGACCAAAAGCAGCAAACTCTAAAATCAGATTGCCTGGGTTCACAATAAAGCTCTGTCACTAACTGTCCGACCTTAGGCAAGTGACCTAACCTCTCTGAGCTTCATCTCCCTAATCTGTGAAACAGGGCTAATAATAGCAGCTACCTCATAAGGTTATTGTGAGGATTACATGAGATAACATAGTTTAAAACAGTGCCTGGCATATAGTAAGCACTCAATAATGTTAGCTATTATTATGGGTCTCCACAGAAATAAATGCTAAACAAGCCATGGGCAGCAGCCTGAAGTACTGTTCCACAGAAGCCTGGGATGCAGAACTTTACATCCAAAATCAGTTTAACTTTAAAATCCAACTTCTTCAGGAAACAACAAAAAAATTAAGCTTAAACTTTTCGAATAAAATGAGAACCAGAATAGAAATGTTAACTGCAGAAGGGAATGAAAAAGAAGGAATTCTTCATTCCTTCCTATCCTTAGAGCAAACTATTATACAATCAGGAGACTGATAACAGCAGACACATGTACATGGACTCGAGGAATCAGCAAACATTATTGGTTATAAACCACTAAATCTGAAACATTAACAATGTGGAAAATCCAAGAATAATGAGAATAAAAAGAGGCAGTTTAAATTCTCCTTTTCAAAAACACAAAGAATAAACTTACCAATTATATATTAGGCTGCTTAACAATGACATTTGGGAAGAAAGTAGATATTGGTCAGGCCAAACTGTAAATTCACAAAATGTAAGATAAGATGGTAGTTATGACATTTTAGATCATGTCAAATTAATTTCAGCCTAAGAAACAGTGTCAGCTTTTGAGTCACTACTTCTACAACTTAAATTCTCTTAACTTTGAGCAGTTTCTTCAAACGGAAATGATGCTGCCTACTCTTTAGGATAGTTGTAAAAATCATATAATGTATGTGGAAGAGTTCTGTAAACTGTAAAGCTATATGCAAATGTTAAGTTACTTTAGGACAGACAACAGATAAACATTTGATAGGACTGATCTCCTTTAACAAGGATTTTCATTCAGTCCTGTGGTCAATTCCTATTGACAAGCTAAGCAAGCATGATCTACCTAGATCCGTGGGTCTAAAAGTAAATGACAAAAGAAGAAAAAAATTAGAAGTATTATAAAATGTCATGGGCCTCTCTCATCCCAGAAAAACACAAACATAATTTTGCATATAATTTCAGATGTGTTCCAGACATACCTGACTCTAGATTATACTACCGTTAGATGAGTGAACAGTTAAGGGTCTCTCTATTAAGCTGAGAGCTCACCTTACAGGGAAATGAGCCATGGTTTAGAACATCTGGGTTGGATTCTTCAATTTCTTCAACCTCAGTTTCCTAGTCTGAAAAATGGGGACAATAATTCCTATCTTCTTCATAAGGTCATGGTGAGATTCACATGAACAATGTCTGTAAAATTACTTTGTAACCTGTAAGCTATCAATGTAATAATATAACGACAATTTTATGCAAGCATTCTACTCTGTTACTTAAAAAATGATCTAAACCAGTCCTGGGTGTTCTGTTAAGGTACCTCAAAAGCAATGTGGGAGAAAATGGGGGGCAGGGCTCAGACTCACCTATGGAAGTGGGAGGTTGTCCACTGGATTGACTTTTTTTGAATTTTTCAATTTTCAAAAAAAAAAAAAGCACTGAAAACCACTAATCTGGCCAGGCGCAGTAGCTCACGCCTGTAAACTTAACACTCCGTGAGGCTGTGAAGCCAAGGTGAAAAGATCACTTGAGCTCAGGAGTTCGAGACCAGCCCGAGCAAGAGCAAGACCCCATCTCTACAAAAAAATAGAAAACTCAGCCACACGTGTGGCATGTTCCTGTAGTCCCAGCTACTCAGGAGGCTGAGACAGGGGGATCACTTGAGCCCAGGAGTTTGAGGTTGCAGTGAACTACGATGACACCACTGTACTTTATCCGGGGTGACACAGCAAGACTCTGTCTCAAACAAAAAAACAAACCAACCAAAAAAACCCCACTAATCCAAAGAATTTCAACATGTTTCAAATAGAAAGTAACATTAAATAAGGTAAAGTTGCCAGCAGTTAATAAAAATGATTCAGAATAAATTCTTTTTTAGAAAAAAAGTCTTATAAAAACAGAACTTGACACCAGATCTGGGAAACAGAAGGAACTGGAAATTTTTTAAAGCAAAGAGAAGAATCAGCTCAGAATTAAGCCCTCTTTGCATTTCTTCCTGCATGTCTAACATGTTCCCAGAGCTAATGCCTATGAGCCTTAATATCTTTGCGTGGGCTCTAACAGATTGAAAGCCCTGCTTATATGTTATTTATCAGAAAATACTAGCCACTTAGTCCAGGCTTTTATAGTACTCATTTAAACAGCTCATTATCAAAGATACTCCTTGAGTCTAACATTTCTTTCTCACCCCAGAGAAGAAAGAGGAAGTTAATTTACTCTTGAGCAAAGAAAGTCAGATCCAATAAAGTAAGGCTAAAGATCAGGTCCCATTTTGACATAAAAATGACCATGACTTTTTAAAAACTAAGAATGTGTCTATCCAAGGGCAAAAATGCAGTAGCCACAGTCTGCTATCAAGCTAGTCTTGTTAGAAAACTTTAGGTAATTCACTTCCTAACTCCACAAATAGTACTCAAGATGCTGACACACAGAGAAAAAGCTAGTTTTGCTAGCCATTAAAAATCAAGGATGTTTCATCCAAAGGAGAAAGACAAATGCACGCAAACCAGCTGTATCTTAAAGGGAGTTCTTAATGAAAAGCTTGGTTCAAACAGTGAAACCTTTATATATTTAAGCAAATACTCATAAAAGCTCTTATTCCAAGACTGTCAAAAAATAGCTATAGGCCAATCTAGAACTACACCCAAAATGGAGTTTTGAGGCCAAAAACAATTTTAATTAAAAAAAAAATAGTTACGAAGTATTTTAAGAGTGTGCTTCAGTTGACCCTCCAGTTAGGATTTATTAAAGGCAAAATCTAAACAATATGCTAGAAAGGCTGAATATTCCAGTTTGACAAAGATTCTTTGCTTGACTAAAATTTAATCAGGCTTCTCCTAAGCTCATCTGTGAACTTCCCTGTAAAATTCAGTTTCAGCAAAGAACCCTGTTAAGTCAGTTTAGCAAGAACTCTTCATCCTTGATCACTCTCAGTATCTCATCAGCTTCCTTAACATCCATCATCCTCCAGGTGAGCTCTAATCGCCCTCGCCTGTCCTCAGTCAGAATCTGTTAGGTTGGTTTAGCCAGAATCCTCCTTACTCTTTAAGTTTTCTCTTAGTAATTTTCTATCTACTGACCCCCACCCTGCTCCTTGGCTATAAATTCCCACTTTGATCATACCGTATTCAGAGTTGAGTCCAATCTCTCTCCCCCACTGCAAAATCATACTGTAGTGGTCCTTATACTGATCACAATGATATGAATAAAGTCTTTCTTACCATGCTTTAATAAGCATCATTTTTTCTTTAACAGACTGAATAAAACCATTTTCAAAAGCCATGGGTCATCACTAATCAAAAGCTAATCTTCACTAATTACTTCTTTCGTGAAATGCATTTGTCTATAGATTCAGTATAATTTCTGATAACAAGCTTACTTTCTGTCTCTGACAAAACACCAACAATCAGGATTGAAATGTGGAAGATAAGGTATTCATCTCATTCTTCCATCATCATATACCCCATGAGTATCACAATGAACACAACTTGTCCAAGCTGATAGTCTAGAGTATAATCTAGAAGACATTTTAAATGAAAGAGGCAGGAAGCCTCCTCCCTCCACCTTTTTTTAAACAGCCATTCTCAGAAATCACAGAGTCAAATACTTTGCGGAGGGAATTTCAATTTTTGAATCACGTCCCAGGATGTTAGGTAATTATTAGTTCTGGTCTTCCTAGCGATGAATTATTTCCAAAGCACAAACAGCTTACAGTAGAAACCACAATGGGAACTCTGTTATTATATACGAAAGGCAAAACTTTCCTTAGATGACAAAATCCTAAAGGAGCAATGTTTAAGCTTTTACCATGCATCGGAACCATTTGGGGGGCTTGTTAAAACACATACTGCTGGGCCCCATCCCAAGCTTCTGACTCAGTGAAGCGAATGTGAGGCCTGAGAATCTGCATTTGTAACAAGTTCTCAGGTAATGCTAGTAGTGCTGATCCAGGGACCACAGTACCACACTCTGATAACTAATGTCTTAGAGAGTCTGAAACTGTTAAATTTTCAGCTTGTTCAAACAGAAGGAAAATAAGGGCATAGGAACCACATAGATGTTTTTGAAACCACGTAAAGATTCTCCCAGCAGCTAAGTCCGAGATCCATGACCAAAACAAGTAGAGTAGCAAAAATGTTTGCTAAAAAACCATGTCACTCGCTATGACTTCAAAGCACTGAACTTTATCTTCGATTTGTTCTGTTTACCTATCTATAAATTGAGACACGCTTTCAATTCAATTCACCATTTATTGAGGGCCTATTTACCAAGGACTTTGCACAGGGATAATTAAAATAAACTTTGTTCCTAAATAGATCTAAACCTTGAAAGACATGAGATAGAATAATCATCAAAACACAATACAATTGACAACAGCCACTTCTATAACAGATATAGACAACAGTTATTATGAGAAATAACTAATTTTGCTGGGGGAGAAGGCTCATGTACACCTAGAAAACTTATGCATTAAAATCTGAGTCTAGCCTTGTCAGCTGGGGAGAGAGGAGAGATGGTCTTCTTGTTCTGGGCAAGAGGAAACAGTATGAGCACAGTGTTGAAAAGTAGTAGGAATGAGTAGTTTTAGATAAAGGTGAAAAAATTCAACATTTTTTTAGTGTTATTGTATGCCAATCACCTGTTAAGTGCTCACATCCTACACTGAAAAATAGGACAAATTATATTCTCAAGACCTCACAATTTAGGGAAAATGACAGGCATCCTATAGGCTATGAAGACCATATAGCTAAACACCTTGGGCTTCTTTCCATAGAACAAGGGGTGTGACTGATCAACTGGTGACAGTACAAAGAATGTCAGAAATAAGGAAGGCAATAAAGGGTTATTAGAAAGCTTCTTCAATAATCCAAATAAAAAATGAGTTTGAACTAACTAAGAGTGGCTGTGGGAATACTGAGAAGGTGATGGATGTGAGTAACATTTAGAAGATAGAATCAAGTGAACTTGTTAACCGGTGGTGGAATGATACTGTAAATGGAATAAGGGAAGGCAGGCTGAGCGTTGTCTTAGGAGAAGTACAGGGTAAGTTATTCCACTGAGATGTCCAGATGTAGTTAATAATAAGGATCTGATCTTTAGGAGAGAGATGGAAGCTGGAAATATGCACTTGGGAATCATCAGCTTAGGTGGAAGTTGAAGCCATGGGAGGAGATGAGATCACCCAGGGAGGATGAAAAAGGGACTGAGAATGGAACTTTCGGCATAATTATATTTCTTTCCAGATGATCCACCACTGAATGCAACGTACTTTTACTAGGATAAAATACACCCAATTAGGAATTAATTTCCTTCTTATAACTGGACAACACTTTTAATAACATCAAGTAAACACTTTATTATTCTGCTTCAGAAGATTAAAAAAAAAAAAGAAGAGTCTTCTCATGTCCTCCAAGTAAATGACTCAGATATAAGACACAATATCCATACCAAAAGGTCCCAAAGCAGCAGCAGACTTTAGTTGACTAGAGTGCATAATGTTATTAACCTTAACAAAAAAGTCTTAACCTTTTGAGAAAAACGATGCCCATTTGGTTCCAAAGTAGAAATGCTTCTTTGTTATAAATTAAGTTTTTAATTGACACATAATAATTGTACATATTTATGAGGTACATAGTGACGTTTTAATACATATAATGTATAGTGATCAGCTCAGGGTAATTAGCATATACATCATCTCGAACATTTATCATTTCTTCATGTTAGGAAGATTCAATATCCTCTCTTCCGGTTTTATTAAAATATGTAAATATTACTGTTAACTACAGTCATCCTACAGTGCTATAAAACACTAGAACTTATTCCTCCTATCTAGCTTGTGTACTTTAACAAACCTCTCCTTATACCCCCTCCCCCCTACCCTTCCCAGCTCTAGTAACCTCTGTTCTATTTTTTATTTCTATGAGATTAACTTTTTTTAGCTTCTGCCTGTGAGTGAGAACATGTAGTGTTTAACTTTGTGTTCCTGGCTAATTTCACTTAACACAGAAATGCTCTTTGTTAGGAAAAAGATAATACATAATCCCAACCAAATTTTCTCAACTTTTAAAAAGGAAAATATATGAAATCTCAGCCTAAAGCCCAAAGGTAAACCAACTCCTACCCTGTACCCTGCAATAGAGTACTGAAGAGAAACAAAGCCAATATACCACAGACCAAGTGATTCTACAGAAAATATAACAGAAATAGTAACTACTATTTTAGACCATGATAAAAGTTTATGAAGTATTACAATATCTATGCTCTTTTTCTTATGTTCTGGTCCTCTTCAATAATTCTGTAAAAACTAACCAGATATATTTTTGGAAAATAAGGATGTGACAGTAACACACAGCTAAGTGACCAAGAGATTCTACGTTCCCACAATGGCATGGAATGGGAAATCTCCTTCCTCCCTGTAGGTCCCAATGTCTCTCAATTTAAAAAATTGAGGATACTCAGTAGAATTTTACTGAGTATTATTTTGAATTGTAAAAAATGAGTTATGAAATGTGACAAATTTGACTCCTTTACATATAGATCATATTGACAATGTGCTGAAATTATAAACTTACCCACTAAAGTCGTGACAGCGGCAAAAAGCATTTACATGATTAGATTAAGAGGGTCCAAGTATTGTGAAATTTGACATTACACACTGTTCATGAAGATCCATATTCCTCCCCAAATTCTCAACAATTTTTATAATTATTGTTCATTCGGGAACATAGGGCAAATCATTCTTAAAGTAATAAGCAATTCTGCTCCCATTAAATAGGAATTTATCACATATTCAATCCACTGTTAAAAGAATTAAAAGATCATACTTGTGGTTTTAGTATGCCAATCTAAAAACAGACAATCAAGGATACTTTCTTAAAATTAAATATACTTCCAGACAACAAAATACTATTCAGTGCTAAAAAGAAATGAGCTATCAAGCCACAAAAAGACATGGGAATACCTTATATGCACATTACTAAGTGAAAGAAGCAGATCTGAAAAGGTTACATAGTATGATTCCAACTACATATATGACATTCTAAAAAAGGCAAAACTATGGAAAAAATAATAAGGTCAGTGGTTACCAGGAGTTAAGAGAAGGGGGGGGATAAATAAGGGGAGCACAGGGGATTTTTAAGGCAATAAAACTATTCTGTATGATACTATTAATGGTGGATACATATCATTATACATTTTTCAAAATCCACAGAACGTATAACACCAAGAATGAACCCTAATGTAAACTATGGACTTTGAGTGATGATGTGTAATGTAGATTCATTACTGTAACAAATGTACCACTCTAGAGGGTGATGTTGATAGTGGAGGAAGCTGTGTGTGGGTGGAAGGAGAGGGTTTGAGGGAACTCTACTTTTTGCTTAATTTTGCTGTGAACCTAAAATTGTTCTAAAAAAATGAAGTCTATTTTTTAATTAAGTATATTATCTGAAAAATAATTACAATCATGTACTGAGATTTATTTGCCCTTGGGACTAAGTATATCTTACTGCAGATAAATTTAAAAAACAAAATACATAAATGCAAAGCTATCTTCCAGCAATGAAAATTCACTCCTGCCCCAATAAGCTAGTAATGTCCACCTATCTTGTGTTACTGACACGAGCACAGAAAACACAGGACCTTTTTCTCGCCTATAAATCATCTTAAACCTTGAGACGTCACAGACTTCCCCTAGGCTACCTTAATTAATGCCCTCCTAATTTAACAGAAATTTAACTCCATTTAACGGAAATCTCCTGTCAAGGGGAAAATACTGTTACCCAATACAGGAGGAAATTTCATAAGCTTTCATCCTGCTAAGTACCCAGAGGCAGATGTTACACTGCTGAGTAAGATACCACAAAATTTGTCATCCAAACCAGGAAACTTTTGAGAGTAAAAGGGATGCTATTAATAATTATGATAGGGTAACAAGTACAAATTGAGAATTATGGTGACTCAACCTACAGGGAACCTAGAGAATGTGTTGTGTAAGATCAAGAAATTAGAGTGGAGCTATCCCAGAATAACACCCCAGGTCAATAAACTTGCAATTTTAATTACAGTATATCTGTGACTTACAAATCACTTTAAGCACTAATTTTCTAAGAACCCCTTCCATTGTTAAATACCTGTGGTCTCGGATTCAAATGTATCATGTCCTCCACAGCACCTCCAAATTCCTGGTTTTATTTGTTTTTCTCCATCAAAACTGATAAATCTTCCACCCTTTTCTTCTACATTCAATATCATCTGGTAGCTATACCATCTTTGTCTCAAATAATTTTCCCATTAACCAGAATCTTACCTTACTATAAAGTACACAATTCAAGGTCCTATTCCCCCCCGCCAAAAAAAGTATGTCTCTTAATTTTAAATGATAGTTTACAAAGATTAGTGAACACTTTGCAAAACGTAGTTCTCCACTTAGTAATCTCAGAGTATTATCATATTTAGTAAAATCATAAACCCTGGTTAAAAAAAAAAAAAGGCCAAGATTGTGTAGGCATACATTGATTCTCTAGAATGTGTTACCGTGTATTCTGACAGTATTTCAGAAATGAATACCAAACTACATGGCAATAAAATTCTGGACATATCAATTTAAATTATGACTTTTAAAAAAGTATATCAACATACAAAATCATTCTTTTAATAAATATATACATATATGTCAAAATCTGAAACCTTAGTTCCCTTGCATATACAATCAGAAGGTTGAAATAGATGATTTCTAAGGTTCTTTCAGCTTTAATATTCTACAAATCTACATAGTATAAATGGTTAATTAATCGAAATGTAGTATTCTATGAAACCATGAAGATGCATGGAGCAAACAATGTATTAGATCATAAATTATTTGGAAACCAGGATATGTCTCTAATTTTCTATTTCCACAATGCCTTGCTATGCACATCATGCTTAATATTTGTTAAAAGAATGGTGAGAAATAAGATTCCCATTAACCAAGAATTAAGGATAAAATCTTTTCATTAAATTTCAACTTACTAACTTAAAATGTACCAGTCATGTTAATAACCAGTATAATAAATGAAACCATCTTCCTTTGATTAGTGGGGTTTTTCTTAGAAAGGTGGACATCAGAGCCACCATTCTGAATATCAATAGAATCACACATTCTAGAAGAGTAGACTAGATTAGATATAATCTGAATTTACCATAGATGCCCTGGAAGTTACCTTTTATGAAAAAAATCAAATCCCTAATATCAGCTTGCTTTCTAACAAGGGAATAAGAATTGATTATAAAATAGATTTTTTAGTTGAGATTTTACTTTACAGTTAGAATACAACTTAACCACTCTTTTCCAAATTAGGTAATGATGCTGCCCATCATGAAGTCTAAAAAAGAGAAGGAATTTCAGATTCTCTGTAAGCCTCCTAGAATCAAAAACAGCCTGGGAATCTCTTTTTTTTTTTTCTGAAAAGACAACTTTGAAGAAAACCATGGAGGTAGACCGGGAGGGAGTAGGACATTTTCTTTCAATAAAAAAGAACATTTTGAAAAGATTACTGAACACATAACTAATGTCTCAAAGCAAATTCATAACAGCAGTTAACCTTTACTGTGTCAGACATAATGCAAAGTGTATCATATAATTTAATTTACTATATAATAACACAGTCTACCTCTTAAGGTTGATATCACCATTCTACAGGTAGTACAGAGGCAGGATGCATTCCCTGACAGTATAATTCCAGAGCTTACAACATTACACTATATTGCCTCACTGATAGTAATGCTCTGTTTACTATGGACAACTAGAACTAAACAATATCCTGTATACATTATTTAATCCAGACACATTTATCTTAGAATGACTGGCATAGAGTGTAATCTACTTCCTCCTCAACAAGGTAACCAATTCAGGTCTTTATCACTACATACCCATCCCCAATTATCCAAGTTACCTATATAAAAATTCTATGTGTACCTATGAGTTTAAAAAGTATTCAGCATTACTAACCATGACCAACTTTTTCTTTGTGAGAGACAAGGTCTCACTCTGTCACCCAGGCTGGAGTGCAGTGGCATGTTCACAGCTCATTGTAATCTCTGTCTCCTGGGCTCCTACCTCAGCCTTCTGAGTAGCTGAGACTACAAGTTCAAGCCACCATGCCTGGCTAATTTTTTTATTTTTTGTAGAGAAAGGGTTTTGTTATATTGTCCAGGGTGGTCTCCATCTCCTGGCCACAAGAGATCCCCTAGCCTTGGCGTCCCAAAGTGCTGGGATTACAGGTGTGAGCCACCGTGCCTAGCTAATGACCAATTTTTTAAAGCTGATGTTCCTAACTAGTAAACTAGAACTTAGTAAATCTCCAGTTCTTACCAGCAGATCTTCAAGATGGATGCTAAAACCATACACCCTAAGATTTTCTTTCCACCAAGAAGGGATGAAAATAGAACTTTCATCCCCTTTCCAAACAGGAACTTAACAGCACACCTCTGCACTTTCCTATCATATATATTCCTGGGTTTCAAAACTCAGGGCAAATGACAGGTAGCTCTTTCCCACAAAGAAGCTGACAAGCCTTATGATAAAAATTATTTTATGGAATTCATTTTGCATAGGGTAATTATCTTTGTGCTGTTGTATGGATTCTGCCTTAAAGGGGTCATCTTTTGGTCTTATTTCAACCATGGACACATGTGTAAGTATTTTAACCACTGACTTTGCAAAGTATGCACAGGACCCCTTCATGCAGGTACCAACACTGATGGAGTAGATCATGAATCAAAGGTACAAAACACCCTCTAAAAATAGGTCTACGAAGGGGTCATCTATTTCATCAATTTAAAAACCATGTGCCTCAGACCCTTAGGATTCTTTGGAACACTTAGGGGACACCCTCTACCCCAAACAGCTCTACTTTTATCTAATTAACAAATTGAGATTCTACTTAGTATTAAAAAGAAAAAAACTTTCTGCAGCTAAAGGTTGAAAACTCCCAAATCTAGTTCTTGCCCCAATTTAACACTTAGATAAACCATGGTCCAAAGAGGTTGTCATTCAGTTGCAGAACCCTTACGAGAACTCAAATATTCTGACTCATGTTCTATCCACTGAAATCTGCTGCCTCCTGAATCCTTCAAGAAAACCCAAAATTCAGCCAACTATCTAAATCTACTCTATTCTCACTTCATAATTACTTATTTGCACTCTCACCAACTTGTTTCAGGTTTTCATTACCTCATAACTACACAATTGGGTAGAACCTCCACCTCCACAGTGAGGTGGAGGGTCAGGTTATATTACTTACCTAGTGTCCCAAACACCAGCAAAATATTGCTGCTTGTCTTGAAAAGTTGACAGCAAAATTTTTCCTAGAATGCTTTCATTAAAAATTAGCAGAGGACAGTGTCCCAGGAACTATCCACATGGCTAAGATACTAATGTGTGAATATTCAAGATTTCTGCCAAAAAAATATGTGCCTGAGGATAAAAATCAGAGCAATGTATTTTTCTTTTCCCTTTAATGAAGCTTTCCTTGTTTGGATTGAGAAAGGCTGCCTCTCAATAGACCAATTTCTATATCAAAAATGCAGTCATCAGCCAGGTGTGGCTCACACCTGTAATTCTAGCACTCTGGGAGGCTGAGGCGGAAGGATCACTTGAGCTCAGGAGTTTCAGGTTGCAATGAGCTAGGATCATGCCACACTGCACTCCAGCCTGGGCAATAGAGCAAGATCGTGTCTCAAAAAAAAAAAAAAGAACACAGTCATCAACATAATTCCCTTCAGTGACAATTAGTAACAACAGATGCACTCTAGCAGCTCCATACATTTACATAAATGAAAATATCTGTCACTCCAATTACTAGATTCAAAGAAGACCATAAATGCCAAGATGAACTGTAACATAATTAATACTACTAAAGGCAAAGCATCACAGTATGTAAACGATATGTTTACATAGACCAAGCTTTGAAAGGATACACAACAAACCACTAATTATTCCTGGGAAGTGGCAATCTAGGGGTAAAAGGAAGAACTTCAATATTTTACTTTCAATATCTGGGTATTATTTGAAGTTATCATGTAAAAAGGCCTTTCCTAATTCTTAAAAATCCAGTAACCTTCCTTCAAAAAATTTAATGAAGTAATTCTATGTCAAAATATTGGTTAACCACTACCCAATGCAAGAGGGTTCATCCTTCCTGTCTGCTAATATTCCCTCCTGTACTGAGCTACATCTATTCTTTGAAAATTCAACCTAATGAAAACTTCACTAAATTCTAGGCAGAGATGGCTGACAAGCTTAAGCATCTGGTTACCTCAGGCTCACCTAGTACTAGCAGGACTGTCAAGTTTTTCCAATGGTGTATTTTGAGAGTTTAAGACTTGATACAACTCCTGAAAGCTCTTTCACTGACAGATAGTGTTGCAGAATGGTAAGTGACACTCTACTGGACACTACTAAAAACACGTTCCACTCAAACTCTTTCCCATTCTGGCTTTAAAAAGCTACTGAAATATACATATCTGTTACTAAAATACAAATGCCAGGAAGCTCATACTTCTACTGGTAATTGATGAGCAATTTTCACTATAAACTAATGTTGTTCCTATTGCAAGTACTACTCTGTATACTCGAGTGGGTTTTTTCCCTTTAATGCATATCAAAATTTGTGCTTTCATCCTCAAGCTGTAAAGTCTGATTACCCCTAGCACTACCCTCACCCCATAATTGAATTTTAATATCTAACTGCCACTAAGTAGCAAATTACATGCTCCATGGACAGACATTTCAGAAAGTTTCATGTGCACTCCACAGTAAGTGGTGGCCTTGCAGAGAAGCTCTAAAATTTACCAGTCCACAGCAAGTATCACACAGCTCACAATCAATATTCATTACTAGCCGCCTGCTAGAATTCCTTCTGCCTTGATGTCCTCAGTTCCATCGGGAATTAATTTCCTTTGTCACTAGACCTCAAAAACTAGCTGAGCTGTTTCTGAGAAATATGGACATTATGACCCTGTGGGGATTAAAAGATTTAAAAAGCATGGTAGAAAAATCTCCACTGTACAAAGAAAATCATTAAACAGCTACTAGGAAATGCAAAAATACCCAGAAGTCACAATATGCAAACACCTCTGCTCAAAAACTGTCATCTAAACTGAATTTTCATATTACAAGTATAATAGAATATGCCACCCTCTAACCAAAAAGGATTAAAATAAAACCGAATAAAACATTTTTAAATACCAAATCTAGAATTCAGTTTATCTAGAAACAACTGAAATTACCAGAAGGGGCAGGACCAAGAAAGGTATAGGTAAGAAGAGAATAAAATTAGCAAAAGAAAAACAGAAAAAGACTTTTAAAAATTTATATATATTTTATTTTATATATATGAAATTTTTTTAAAGTCTTACCTGTATACACATACACATCCACATATATATAAAACTAAGGCACAGAGCTCCTTAAAAGGACTCAAAATCATATTGTGGAAGAAAACAAAGATGGACGACAGAATTTTATGGGGACAGGAATAAACTATGTGTTCACATGTATCTCGTATTGCTTTAACCATTTAGATCAATGTCCTAATTACTAAAGAAAAGTTACAAACGCAAAAAAACCTTTCTGCTGCTAAAGATTGAGAATAAGACGTACAGCAATAGATGCATGTCTCTAAGGACTTCATAAGAACCAAGAAATGTTGAGCTTTCAAAATATTCACTGGATAATTGGAAGAAAATCATATACCAGAGTTCCCCAGTAAAAATCATGTTGCTAAATTTCTAACTTCAGCAACTATAAAAACATGTCATTTCTATGGAACAATCTAATTTTCATGGTGCAATACATTACACTATAGTACTAGCAAAATTACTTGCTCCAAGATGACTTCAAAAATAAAGATCATTGCTACCTGAATATGTTAATGTTGAAAGATAACTGAAACACAAAGGAACATGATCTACTGAAATACTTTGGAATCGGCATGTTTAATGTGGTGAGTATCAGGTTCCAAATACCCTAAATGGTAGGCAGGTTGTGTTTTAACCAAAAAAGTTCATTTTAATTACTTCTTTGCTTTTGTTAAAAGTAAGAAGGGACTAATAGCCCTTATATTAAAGATTTCAAATTTTATAACCATTTCACCATAGAACACAAAGCTAGCTTTCAAACAAGATTAAAAAGCTAGATTAAAAAGTAAACCAAGACAACTTAATGGATACTAGTGGCAGAGAGAAAATTTTTTATCAAGCTCGTATCTTGTGTCAGGTACTACACTAGGCAGACAATTTATGTATGCAATCTCATTTTACTTTATTATTTTTTTTATTTTTATTTTTTGAGACAGAGCCTCGCTCTGTTGCCCAGGCTAGAGTTGAGTGCCATGGCATCAGCCTAGCTCACAGCAACCTCAAGCTCTTGGGCTCAAGCAATCCTCCTGCCTCAGCCTCCCAAGTAGCTGGGATTACAGGTGCCAGTGCCACCACACCCCGCTAATTGTTTTTCTTTGTTTCTATTTTTAGTAGCCTAGCTAATTTTTTCTATTTTTAGTAGAGACAGGGTCTCACTCTTGCTAAGGCTGGTCCTGAGCTCAAGCAATCCTCCTGCCTTGGCCTCCCAGAGTACTAGGATTACAGGCGTGAGCCACCTCCCCTAACCACCATCCTGTGAGGTATGCCTTATGCTTGAAGGCAGATAACAAAATGGAAGCTAAGAGAGATTAAGAGATTTGCCAAACATCAAGATTTCAATTTAATCTCTCAGACTCCAAAATTCATAATATAATCCTTTGGTGAAGACAATACAACATGGAGGCCTGCTGACAATTTTATTTGACCAGCACAGTGTTTTTAATTTTATTTTGAGACAGGGTCTCACTCTGTTACCAGGCTACAGTGCAGTGGCACGATCACAGCTCACTCTAACCTCAAATTCCTGGGTTCCAGCAATTCTCCTTGCCTCAGCCTCCCAAGTAGCTGGGAACTACAGGTGTGCACCACCACACCCAGCTAATATTTTTGTTTTCATTTTTGTTTTGGTAGAGACAGGGTCTCCCTATATTGCCCAGGCTGGTCTCAAATTCCTGGCCTCAAGCAATCCTCCCTCCTCAGCCTCCCAAAGTGCTGGGATTACAGGCATGAGCCACCATACCTACCCCACACAGTGTTTCTAAAAGTCCAATTTTTAGAGTTTTCAAAGCATGTATTCTCCAATATACTTGCTTAGCTCCTGTGGTAAACGAGTTTACAATCCTGCTTTAATGCATGCTAACAGAAAGAATAAAGGCAAGAGAATAGCTGCTCTCCTTGCCTTTCCTTGCTAGAATAGGTGTGGTTTTGACCAGTGGTGGCCCTGGGAACTAAGTGCTATAATCTTGTATGAGAGGATACTTACAAGTACAGGGGCATAATGGAGATATTCTCAATGGTCTGCCTTTTATAGGACATTTTGGAAATTTGTGGGTGCATTTTTGGTTGACACAATGATTGTGGTGGCACTACTGGCCTTTTGGACAGACACCGAAGATCTCAATATCCCACAAAATGGGAAAAAGGCTTACACAATAAAGAACTGTCCTTCTTCCTACACCACTTGCAAATGACTTTCAAGATGAAAACCTTGTTCTGAGCCCAGAATCTAACACTGTTTTAAATATAACACGAAGTATTCTTGTATGGTTTTAATTATCATTCAATTTTCCAGGAATGCAATTACTAGGTAAAGTGAGCATGGATTGTTTCATTTGGAACTTTAGCAAGAGCTGCTCACCTTTTCAGAAAATCACATTATCAATAGCAATGTCGCCTGTAGTATCTGAGTCCCCATTACAGCACAAATGTATAAGTCTGCACTTGCAGCTGTTAACAATCCTTGGTTTTCCTACATAAATATATGAACAGTGGGCTACTTCATTGTCTTCCTGTGTAGCCATGCCTGAACATTTACAGACTGATCTAAATATTTTAAGTTATTGTCCCTTGTTTTCTCCTTTATATTACATTTAGAGCATTATATTGTTTGGGGTTTTTTTCCTTTAATAATGTGTACGTAGGTTAAACCACCTGTGAACTTCATTTCAGGATAGTAAAGGGGGGTTATAAAAATTTGCTATAAAAATGAGACGCAAGATAGATACCTCACTTCACTTTCTGTGACCTACCTGGGGGAGGGAAGGAATGAAGATGAAGAATAGGAGGTCCCTTTAACTAAACTGAACTTGAGATGAGCGCAGTAGGCATACTACAAAGATTACAGAAATTCAATATCAACCTTCCCAAGTAGAGGGGCATAATTAATTCAATAAAAAGGCTGACCTATTAGCAACCATTTAAAATGCACATATTAATATCATTATTTGTCAAAAAAGCCAAGCTTGAAATAATCTGGCCCTTCTCATTAGTACTTTATTTTTCCTCTTCACTTTCTTATAAACTACTAGAATTGCAGTTAATCTATTGAAGGTAAACACTATAAACACCAGGCCCTATAACTCAAAGCTATATAAACATTCCACTTTACAATAGCAGTTTATTAAGCACCTTTTCATACATTATCATTTAATCTCACAAAAACCCTGTGTGTTGGCCGGGCGCGGTGGCTCAAGCCTGTAATCCTAGCACTCTGGGAGGCCGAGGTGGGCGGATCGTTCTGAGCTCAGGAGTTCGAGACCAGCCTGAGCAAGAGCGAGACCCCATCTCTACCAAAAATAGAAAGAAAAGTAATTGGACAGCTAAAAATATATAGAGAGAAAAAATTAGCCGGGCATGGTGGCACATGCCT